>BQNB010025632.1:0-29364 GCA_026074375.1 Tanacetum coccineum | reverse complement strand
ACTTTTAATGCTTAGAATATGAAGCTTCTTTGCACGTGTGAGGATTTAAAAAACACAACTTCAGCCAACAAGATTGTGTTTGGTTGGGGTCTTTTAGAGGCTTATCGGGGCTTGGCTTTTAAAATAAGTCGGCTTATAAACTAAGTCTCGTTTGTTACGTGGGCTTATGAAAGATCTTTTAAAATAAGCCTCATAGTAGGGGCTAAAAACTTTAGCCGGGGCTTTTGAACCATAAAATACTTATATACCTATAAAAATATCTAACATATACCAAAAATTTATTTAATTATGTCCTTTTTAGTAAATTTACAATAATAAGCCTCAACCCATTTGCCAAACAAGTTTAAAAAAATACAAATATCAATTTTGGCTTATAATATAAGCCTCAGCCCAGCCCATTTCGTCAAACACTAATTTGAGCACTATGATACAAGAAAACCAACACTTTGATTACATCGTCATTCTTTTCGAAGTGATCCACAAAATATACATGCATTGATGGATATGAAGTCTTATAAAAGTAGCACACATTAATTTATTAGACATTAAAGATCTTGTCAAAGTAGCATGTGAGTAACCAAATTGCTCATATAAATATTGTATGACAACATATGAATCAGTTTGTTTAAGAAATAAACCTTAACTAAAATTTGAAGAAAAAGTCGATATGAATCGCAATATCATATGATTTCTTTCAAATTTCTTGTCTAAAGTAGTATAGGGTAAGATAGGAATGTGCATCTCAAAGCATTGACCTTTAATTCTACATCCATGAAAACCTGTAATGTCAACCTAATGTCAACCATTAGATGATTCATATTTATATCATGATGTTGTTATTAGATAACATAATTCGTTTATATTTTAATGTATAGGATTTTGATTTTCGCGATAAATCCCTAGACTAACTTGAACATGAGATCTTCAAGTAATATGAATCATCATTCAGAACATGTACCTCTAGTCAAATAATATTATTGACAGGGGCAACAAGTATATGATTCGAGACTAACATGAGTGGTAACTCAGTGACTTTGGTTCGTATTTGATGTTGAGCATAGACACTCATTGGAAGCCAATGATACTTTACAGAGACCAAATATGAGTGTTATAAACAATTTTCATAGTGCCAATGATGTGAATAGTTCATTGATCTAAAATAATTGTACCCATTATGTAAATGCTTGTGTGTTCTAGATAAAGCTTCATCCCTCCGATATAATTAAGGGTGTGTTTGGTTTAGAGAATTCAAACAAAAGAAATGGAAATGGCATGATATCTCTTGTTTGGTAAGGTGGAGAAATAAAAAAGCGGAGAAAACGTAATTCTCGAGAGTTTGATGCCTTTGTATTTTGGATTCTTTAATTTCCACCTTTGATGGTGTGGAAATTGCAATTCTCCATCCGTGTTTTTTGACAAATAAAAAAGGACCATGTTTTAAAGAGCGTAAAAAGATCGTGGGTATAAATAAAGGGTGAAAATTAATTTCACCATTGGGCAAGTCACAATGATTGCACAATAATTTATACCACCACATTTCCCTTCCCTACTCGCCTTTGGGGGGAAGCATTGCCACCACAATGGACGAAAGCCAGGGGACCAAATTTGGGACTTTGGTGCACAATTTTGTTTTTTTATACCGCTTATAATAATAGAGTTAATTAGTAAATTAAAAAACGGATGGATTTTATATAAAACGATTTAAGCTTGTAGAAAAAAACGGAATTTTTCGGCTGTTTTTTACCTAATAGTAAATTAAAACGAAGATTTTATTAAAACGATAAGACTAGAAACGCATTTCGATGTACCGGGTACATTTATAATACATTTGGGAATATAAAACCTCAAATGGTACATATTATTGTAATTGTAATTTGTACATTAGATTGTATGTGTATTTATACTAATGTCATGGCTTAGAGATTAAGCAACTAACACATAACCTAATGGGTACGGCCCATCTATATAATTGGACCGGCCCATCTAATCTAGTTTGGTCTAACACGCCCTCGCAAGCTAAGGACGGGCAACAACCTGCAGCTTGGATCTTAGAAAGAGGAATCGAGGAGTTGGTAATGGCTTTGTAAAGATATCTGCAATTTGATCATGTGTAGATATATGTTGAACTCGAAGATCCCCTTGAGCAACCTTTTCACGAACAAAGTGATAGTCTATTTCCACGTGTTTTATACGCGCATGAAAGATAGGGTTAGCTGACAAGTATGTTGCACCAAGATTGTCACACCATAGTATAGGAGTTGAAGATGAACGGATACCAAGCTCATGAAGAAGAGCTTGAAGCCATGTAAGCTCAGCAACGGTGTCAGCAAGGGCTTTGTATTCAGCTTCTGTAGAGGAACGTGAAACCGTACGTTGTTTACGAGCGGTCCAAGATATAAGGTTTGAACCAAGATATATAGCAAATCCCCCCGTGGACCGTCGATCATCTGAATCTCCAGCCCAGTCAGCATCTGAGAAAGCTTCAAGAGAAGTATCGGGATTACCTTTCCATAGCACGTCAGTAAAAGCTTGAAGGGTAGAACCAGAAGAACGACGTATGAGCATACCATGTTCAACCGTACCATGAAGATAACGTAAAATCCGTTTAACTGCAGACCAATGATTCTCGGTCGGAGCATGCATATATTGACATACCTTGTTAACAGCAAAAGCTATGTCAGGCCGAGATAGGGTAACATATTGTAAAGAACCCACTACTTGTCGATATTTTACTGGATTAGAGAAAGCGGTACTGTCATCTAAACTGAGTGAGCTCGAGGTAACCATGGGAGAAGACACGGGGATTGCAGTTAGAAAGACCAGCACTTTGTAATAGCTCCAAAATATACTTCTTTTAAGATAGGAGAATGCCGGACACATGAGGAACAATTTCAATACCCAAAAAGTAGTTAAGTGGACCGAGATCTTTTAATGCAAAAGCGGATCCAAGTTGACAAATTATATTATCGATAGTGCCCTTGTTATTACCTATAACAATGATGTCATCCACATATACCAGAATGTACAAAAGTGTGTCTCCACGCGAATAAATAAACAAAGATGAATCCGTTTTGGAGCCTTTGAAACCGAGATCGAAGAGAGCCTTAGAGAGGCGCTCAAACCAAGCGCGTGGGGCCTGCTTTAAGCCATAAAGAGACTTACAAAGCAAACATACATAATTTGGTCAAGCCCGAAGGTTGTTTCATATAAACCTGTTCCTTAAGATTTCCATGAAGAAATGCATTATGAATATCTAACTGGCGTAGTGGCTAGTCGTTAGTAACCGCAAGTGATAAAATAGCTCGAATAGTTGTCGACTTGACAACCGGGCTAAATGTCTCATGAAAATCAATACCTGGTTGTTGCCGATAACCTTTGGCAACAAATCTTGCTTTGTAACGAATGATAGCACTATTCTTGTCCCATTTTAACCTGTATACCCACTTACCATCAACAACATTGGTAGTAGAAGCATGAGGTACTAAAGACCACGTTCCATTTTTCATGAGAGCATCATACTCTTCTTTCATAGCTTGACGTCACTCCAGAGAGTTGTTGGCAATGGTAAACGAGGTTGGTTCAGTGATGGTAGTGGGGAGGACGGTAGCATGATTTGCAGAAGGATTGTAGGGAACCCGTTGTTTGGGATTTTGACAAAGATTTGCAGGACGTTGCTGAGTGATAGGAGGTGGTGGTGGTGGTGGTGTTGGTATCGATGTAGTCGATACGAGAGATGGTTGACCATTAGAAGACTCAGGAGAAGTTTGAGAAGTTGGACTCAAATGTGAAACTGATGATAGAGATGAAATCGGTGAGCGTGGTGAAGATGGACTTGGATGGTCAGTAGTAGGAATTACATAAGGTGATTCCAAGGAGTAATAGGGAGATGTTTTAGAAGGGGGTGGGGAAGTTGTTTTAGGGATATCGAAGGGAAATTACGCTTCATTAAAACGAACATGTCGAGCAATATAAAGACGATCGGTAGAGATATCAAGACAACGATATTCATGATGGGAGGGGCTGTAGCCAAGAAAGACACACGGAGTGGAACGGAAATCCATTTTGTGACGATTGTACGGACAAAGATGGGGAAAACATAGGCACCCAAAGACAAGAAGAAAAGAGTAGTCGGGAGACCGTTTGAATATATGTTCAAAAGGTGACTTGTTTGTTGATGTGCGAGAGGGCATGCGATTGATTAGGTAAATAGCAGTATCAAAAGCATAATGCCAAAAACGTTGAGGAACACATGCTTGAGCAAGAAGAGTAAGACCGGTCTCCACAACATGGCAATTGCGATGTTCAACAAAGCCGTTTTGCTCACTTGTATAAGGACAAGATCTCCGATGAATAATTCCCAGCGAAAAGAAAAACGAAACTAAATTGCGAAACTCACCACCCCAATCGGTTTGAACATTCTTTAATTTTGTGGTGAATTGACGTTCAACCATTTGCACAAATGATTTAAAAGTGGAATACACATCAGATTTTTGAGCTAAATGATATATCCACATGTAACGAGAATGATGATCAACACACAACATAAAATATCCATGACCTTCAAATGATAACAAAGGCGCGGGACCCCAAACATCACAATAAACCAAGTCTAAGATATAATTACTTTGAAATCCAGATTCAAATAAAGGTAGTTTTAAAGATTTTCCCAATGGACAAGAATTGCAGAAACTTGACAGACTTTTATTTGTAACGGGAAGAGAAAAATTAGAAAGCATAGAATGCAAAAGACGTTGATGGGGATGTCCGAGCCATCTATGCCAAATGGTTGGGGAAGCTCGTACAGCCGAAAAAGATACTTTATTGATGAACTTTAGTTGAGGAAGAGTAATGGTGTAGAGACCATGTTTACTGGGGACGATGAGAAGAGTGGTGTGTGTAGACTCGTCTTTTACAATAAATTAGGAAGTGTGAAATTTAAAAAAGACATCATTATCATGACAAAATTTTTGAACAGAAAGGAGATTGTGGGAGATTTATGGTACATGAAGAATGTTTTTGAGAGAAAACGTCTTTTGTGGTGAGTAAACTTTAGATGAACCAATATGAAGAATAGGAAGACCCTTACCGTTGCCAACATGAAGTGCGTCGTCACCATAACATGCCTCTGAATTGTCTATAGCTTCCAAATCAGGTGTCACATGACTATTTGCTCCGGTGTCTGAATGCCAATTTGCAGAAGCATTAGAGGATTGAGCACGGGTATTTGCAAAGTTAGCGGATGGCCGAGTGCGAATAGTAGAAGGGTCACGATTAGGGCATTATGATGGAATGTGACCAATATCACATCTATTGCAAGTGCCATACACTGTATTTTGGGTGGATGCCCAATCAAATTGACAACCATTATCATGACCTCGGTTGTTACCACGAGAGTTGTTGTGATTGCCACGGTTGTTATTGTTACTCCTATTGTTGTTTGATGGGCGAGCACCATAAAAGGCTTGTGGACCATATGGTGCAATGGGTGTACGAGTTTTTCCAAGCATATAATCATGATCACTAAGGAGTGCATGAAGCTCGCTAAATGCAGTTGGACTTTGACGGGCAGTGATTGTAGTTTTAAGACCGTTATATTCTTCACGAAGACCTGAGACAACAAGCATAACGAGATCTTTATCTTTTACAGGTTCACCAATGGCGGCGAGTGCATCAGCATATTCTTGAGCACGATTTAAGTAAGCATCGGGAGTTTCATCACCGTGCATCTTTATTCTGAGAAGTTGTGTTTTGAGAGTGTATTCCCTAGATGTGGAATGAGGTGCATACGCCTTTTTAAGGGACAACCAAAGATCACGAGAAGTTGTACCTTGAACATGGCGAAAAGATGCTTCTGAGATTGTAGAGATGATTAGCATACGAACGTGGGCATCGTTGGAGACCCAAATTGGATAATTGGGGTTTTCCTTTGGAACAATGGCACCATTGGTAATGGATAAGGTTTTTGATGGACACGGTATTGAACCATCCACATAACCCATCAAATTGTTTGTGATGAGGAATGGTTCAATCATAGTTTTCCAATAACCATAATTTGTGGGTGAACGGGTAAAAGCGAACTTACGAGAGTTGTGAGCCGTTTTATCAACCGTGGTTAAAGCTGAAATCATAGCCATAGTAATATTCCTCTTTTTTTTGTAACCCTAATTTTTTTTACTGATGAACAGTAACTTTCGGTGAATAGTACTTGATGAACAGTACCCTTTTTTTTGTTTCTTACGACTGCAGCCGACGGCAGCAACGACGAGGTGATGAGAAGTGAGGGGTTGTTGTGGCGGCTAAAAAGTGACCGAAATTGTGCCGGAGAAAAAAATTGTTTAGGGTTTTGGCTCTAATACCATATAAAACCTCAAAGGGTATATATTATTGTAATTGTAATTGTGATTTGTACATTAGATTGTATGAGTATTTATACTAATGTCATAGCTTAGAGATTAAGCAACTAACACATAACCTAATGGGTACGGCCCATCTATACAATTGGACCGGCCCATCTAATCTAGTTTGGTCTAACAAATATTATGTTCTTGGTTAGATGAGAGTTAAATGAGTGTTGCAACAATAGAAATAAAGGGATTAGGTTAGATTTAGGTGTGGTTTTGTTGTGGATTAGTTGTGAATGAAGATTAGGCTAGATTAGGCACTATTGTGAAGTTTGGGTGGATTTTGGTTGCGTTTTTGGCAAAAAGTGTTTGCTGTCCCGAATTTGTTTTGGGGTTTTGGTCGACCTAAAAATGTTTTCATTAGGCTTAAAAGTAGTTTTTGAAGAGCTTGTTTCGAATAGATAGTTTTTCTTATATCGCACATTAAAATCGGACTTAAAACGGCCAAGTTATGGCCAAATAAAACTTGAAATATTTTTCGGCAAAACCGAATGAATAGTTTGCTGATGTGAATAGTAAAATGGGTTTTCGGACACTTTCAAATATTTTTGGACTTTCAAAACACTAGTGAAACCTATGTTAACACATATATATTGATTAGTATCATTTAAGGACGTCGTTAACATATTTTAGGAAAAGCAAGAAGTTACTAAAAATAGTAAGTTTGGTAAAAATTTAGCGAAACAGACATAGAAGTTAAGCGATTAAGGCTAGTTAGTACGTTTTGAAAACATGGAAACTTAATAAATATAGGGGACGATATTAACGTTTTGAAACTAAAAACTTTCCTAAAATAGAAACTTTCTAAAAATAGTAATTTTTGGTTAAACGTCGAAACTTAACGAAAAACTATATGATTTTATTTCACCATGATTTGATAATCAAACTAAAGCAAACACACATGGATGTCTTTTAGTGATGAACATATTGTGCAATTCTTGACATACTTTCTGTGATTCTGAGACGCGTTATTATCTAGGTCGCGGCTAGATTTCTATATCATTTTTTCTTGCGTGATTATCATTTGCTCATCTTGCTAAGGTGAGTTTATAGCCTCATGTTTTACTACTTTTACTTTACTATTTTTGGGTGAGAAACATTGCTTGTTTTTAAACTATGGACACAGTTACTTTACGTTCCCTTTTCCTGATTACGTGTTGCCTAAGTAGCGAATAGACCACTAATGCCCGAACTATCATGAACCATTAATTTCTTAACCGACTGTACTGGTTAAGTGAGCGTGAGTGTTATAAATATATCTATTAGGACTGATTATCCCTACACGGGTAAGTAGCGCTTACTAGTTTCGGAGGTCCGAACAAACAGATATATACCATGTCAGAATGTCAATAGGTGATCCTGGTCAGATACCTTTAGGGCGAGGAATACTATTTGGCATATAAAATGCTTCCTTTTAAATTGAGCTTCGGTGTCATGAGCTTAGTGCAAACGTAAATGCTTTTTATGTGAAGTTGCATCTGTTATAACTGTTACGTGCGTACTGTGAACTTGTCGTCCACTTTTGATATTAAATTCAAATCTATGAATTCACTCAACTTTATGTTGACGTTTTTAGCATGTTTTTCTCAGGTGCTTAGCTATGGATGTCTTTGCTTCCTTGTTGGTGTTTCCTTGTATTGGACCGATTTTCAAGAATTACTATTATCTATGTTAACATCGTTGTCAAACTTTAAAACCTTTTATTCGCTTCCGCATATTATCTTTGGGCCTATGTAAAACTTTAACTATTTTAATCAATGCAACGATGTTGGATTTTTAAACGTACCCTTAGAGGTCGTTCTTTGTATCTTGTGTGATGTGTATTATGACGTCACGCCCCGGACACGTGTTTTCGACTAGGCCTCGTTTAAGAGTGTGACATTGATGTTAAGAATGCTTTTCTTAACTGCAATTTATCTGAGACTGTGTACATGCATCAACCTCCTAGTTTTGTTGACTCTCGGTACCCTCATCATGTTTGTCTTTTACAGAGATCTTTGTATGGACTGAAACAAGCACCTCGTGCTTGGTTTTAACGGTTTGCAGGTTATGCCACCCAGGCTAGCTTTTATCACAGTCGCTGCGATTCTTCTTTGTTTATTTATAGACAGGGCCCTCAGGTTGCTTATTTACTTATTTATGTGGATGACGTTATTCTCACAGCTTCCTCTCCAGACTTACTACAACATATTATAGCTTTTTTACATAACGAGTTTGACATGACTGATCTCGGGGAGCTTAATTACTTTCTTGGTATCTCTGTTGATCGTACTTCTACTGGTTTGTTTTTGTCTCAAAAGAAGTATGCTCTACAGCTCTTTGAGCGTGCACATATGGTTAATTGTAACCCTTCTCGGACACCAGTTGATACAGAGTCTAAATTGGGTTCGGAAGGTGTTTCTGTTCAAGATTCTACTTTGTATCGCAGTCTTGCAGGGGGGCTTCAGTATCCTACATTTAGGCGTCCAGATTTGTCTTTTGCAGTTCAGCAGATTTGCTTTTATATGCATGATCCGCAAGAGCCGCACTTTGCTGCCCTCAAACGTATCTTGCGATATTTTTAGGAGAATGTAGATTTTGGTCTCTAGTTGTACGTTTATGCTACTACTTCTCTAGTTGGTTATACTGATGCTGATTGGACAGGTTGCCCATCCACACGCATGTCTACTTCAGGTTATTGTGTTTTTCTGAGTGATAATCTTTTGTCTTGGTCGGCTAAACGTCAACACACCCTCTCTCGCTCCAGTGCCAAAGCTGAATACCATGGTGTTGCTAACGTTGTCACCGAGACTGCATGGCTTCGTAATCTGCTTCGTGAGTTACATTCTCCTCTGTCAACTGCCACTCTTGTCTACTGCGATAACGTTAGCACCATTTATATGCCTGCCAACTCTGTTCAACATCAACGGACGAAACACATTGAGATCGATATTCATTTCATCTGTGGTATGGTTACCGCTGGTCAGGTTCGAGTTCTACATGTGTCTTCTTGTTATCAGTATGCCGATATATTCACCAATGGACTGCCTTTGACATTGTTTGAGAATTTCGATCTAGTTTGAGCTTTCGACCTCCTCCCACTCCAACTACGGGGGCGTATTAGTTGATATATTTAGATGATTTATCAAATCATTAGCTGTATGATAGGATTAGTATCAATCCTTATCCGTGTGATAGGATGAGTCATAATTAGTTGTACATTAAATGTTTTAGTTGTATTCTTGTTGACAGGCTCAAGCCTCTACTTTGTAAATCTATATAAGTCGTACGCATTTGAAGGAAATAGACAAGGAAAATATTTCAACCTTCAACATATATGTCATTAAACTTGTCTCATAAACAGACCATTGTTCATATAATTTAGCAAAAAAAGTATCCAAAACTCGTGACTATAACCGAAACACAAAAAGGATTATGTTTTGAGTTCCAGGAGTGAAGTAACAACAGTTACCAATATCGCCTTTTTGACCTGAAAAGTACAAACACTGACCATGAGGGATGCACACATGGGTGTAAAATCGATCATCTACTCCTATTTTGCACGCGACATATGTACAATACTTTATCCGGTTACCATTTTAGTTCGGAACTTGTATTTTACTAATAGGAGCAAGTCGCACGTCTACACTTTTTATTTTATTGATAACACATCTAACATCAATATTAACTAAGCACACAGTCATTAGCTTTTTCAAAAAGTTAAAAAAAGAGTATATTTAGGGTATCAAACAATATTGGTTCATAGTTTAATTATTTTATACACTTAACACATGTAAAAGATTAGATACATTCGTTTACAAATTCACAATCATGCTAGTTTCATGTTAAATAAGCAATTTTGCTATAAAGACATATCAAAACTTCATTTGTTACTCGTCTTTTTAACCCACTCTTAATCATCACTAATGAACAAAATAAAAGTATATCTACCATTAAACATTACTAATAGTGTATTTTAGATAATTAATGAGTTAAATCTTCTATTAAGTTTGAATTGAAAAATATCACATTAAGTTAACATCAGATTATATCATATAGTTAGATTTCAACTCAAAATATACAATTTAAATTTAAACTTAATTTAGAGGCAAATTTTAATACCTTTTTACTTTGTTTCACAACTCACCACAAATTTCCATGAAATGAATATGCCTGATGCGCAAGAAAACAAGAAACAAAATATTAAAACCAGTACTAGTATATTTGGTGTTTGCCTTCTTATTTTGTAAGGATCGCTCTATTGTTCATTTGGTTCAATCAATCGATGTGGGATGCAACCTTCGTGAGAATTGCTTTCTTTTTACAGCATTGGTAAATCTAACATCCAATGTATATCTTCACACTTTTTGTATTACTCATTTAACGATCTATTTCATATCATAGGACACTCATAAGTTTGTAAAACATGATTGTTGTGTTGCTCACAAAAAGGTGCAAACTATATTAAGTAATGACGTGAACGCGTCGTCAGTAAGTTAATCGAAAGTTATAGCGACGTACATGGGCGGAGCTATAGCAGAACCGGGAAGGGTGCTGCCCCCTAGAATTAGGTATGTTAGTGTACTAGCTAGAGCTGTAAACGAACTGGACGAACGTGAACGGAAGTATGTTCGTGTTCATTTATTTAATTTTAGTTGAACAAATAAACGAACACGGACGCGTAATCGGACCAAAATTGTTGTTCATGTTTGTTTATTTATATTTGAACTAGTTCATGTTTGTTTATGTTCGTTCATTAATAAGTTAAACGAACGTAAACGAACATAAATGAACATAAACCGACATAAATGAACGTAAACGATCATATATAAATGTAAACTGACATAAACGAGCGTAGAAATATATTTATTAACTTTAAATGATCCATATGATAATCTTATATACATAGGAAACAACCTGTAAGCTGTTATTAAGGATATGTAAACAAAATGTTGTAGGCTACACAAACATATCATTGCGAAAATCAAAATACACTATGATTAAAGAACCTTAATATATCAGACAAAAGCTAAGGCCTGTATTCATTTGTTTTTCTATTCATGCCGCCTTTTCATACATAGACTGGTAGTCACCCAATTCTTTCTCTACCCCCAATTCAAAAACCCTAATTGATGAACATCTTCTAACAAAGATGGCTTTCAAAATCCACATATTAACAATCTAAATTCCGTCTTCCCTTTTGTTTGAATCATGTTATAACCTCTGAAATTGGGATTAATCATTGATTGATTAATCTCATATCGAGCGTGTTAGGCGGGTTTCTCATCTTGGGTTTTTGTAATTTAGATTTGTTATTCTCCTCTTTAAATCAATTAGACTCCGTTTCCGTTTCCGTTTAATCTCGGTGTTTTTCTTTTCAATCCTTTTTTATCTTGATCTCCCTTCAATCCTTTTTTTAGGGTTTTGTCGTCTGCTGTTTCTTTTTAAGGTTTGGTCACCATGCCTGTCCAACGTTCTAATGAAGACCAAGCTGTTCGTATTTCTAAATCTATTTTTGTAACCAATTTTCCTGATAATCTTGGGTCGAAGGAATTGTGGAAGGTTTGCGAGGGGTATGGGAAGGTGATAGACGTTTTTATTCCTAATCGTAGATCCAAAGCAGGTAAACGTTTTGCTTTTGTCAGGTTTATTCGTGTTAACGATTTAGATCGTTTGGTTGGAAATCTTTGTACGATTTGGATTGGTCGTTTCCATCTCCATGCCAATGTTGCCCGTTTTGAACGTGCAAACAAACCTGTAAAACCATCGGGGCCTTCTCAATCCAATGCGCATGGTACATTTGGGTCATTTGTTTCTGCTGCTAGAGACTTTCCACCATTGATTGCCTCTGTTGCTCCTGTATCTTCCTCACCGGCGTTGGTTTTGGATGATTCTTGTGTTGTTGAACGTGACCTCTCATGTCATGTCATGGGGCGTGTGAAAGATATTAACTCCATTCCTAACCTACGGATTCTATTAGCTAAGGAAGGTTTTGAGCATGTGAAGCTGTCATATTTAGGTGGGTTATGGGTGTTGATAGAATTGGATAACGAGGGTTCTAAGCAAAAGTTTTTGGATCATGTAGGCGTTAACTCTTGGTTCTGTACGCTTCTTAATGCCTATAATGATTTTGTTAGTGATGAACGTGTTGTTTGGGTGGACATTGAAGGTATCCCACTTCATGTTTGGTCTCGAGAAACGTTTGCCAAGATTGGTAACAAATGGGGCGAGGCTTTGGATATCGAGGATAATTTTGGCTCCTCTTTTGCTCGTAAGCGGTTGTGCATCTTAACAAAACAACCAGAATCTATATTGGAGAAATTCAAGGTGATTTTTAAAGGCAAGGTGTTTGTGGCTCGGGCGAAGGAACTTTTTACTTGGAATCCGAGTTTTCTTGAACCTAAGGAGTCTGTTTATACCTCGGATGACGAATCAAAGCATGGCGCTAAAATTCTTAATGATGGGGCGCAGAATAGTGATGTCGAGTCAGATGATGAATGTAATGTGGATGGTGTTTCCGAGACAATTTTCAGTGATAATGTGGATGAATGTAATGTTGATGGTCATGGTAAGGAGACGGACAAACATCAATCAGAGGATCCGTTTGGTTTTTATGATTTATTGAATAAACTTCCCGCTAAAGGCGTTCGTGATGCGAGTACCTCTTTATCGCATCCTCCTGGTTTTACCCCTAAAACTTCTGTGACGCACGCTAATGTTGGTGAGATTTGTGAAGATGGTCCTACTAATGGAGAAGACATGGTGAATATGCCTAGGGTGGATGCTAAGGTTATGGACCATTCACAGGAGGTCCATGATTCCTCTAATGGAGAATCAGTTTCTTCCTTTTCACATAAAGTTCATAACGGTGGCTCTATTCTTGACATTTTGGATGACATGGTTCGGGTTGGACATTCTATGGGTTATAATTTGGATGGGTGTTTGAAAGATATGGAACGCATTATTGGCTCACAAGGAGATGAAGATGTTTTTAAATGAATATTCTTTCTCTCAATATTCAAGGTCTTGGGCACAAGACGAAAAAGGAGTGGGTTAAGGAGTTAAATTGTAAGCATAGGATCAATTTTTTAGCGTTGCAAGAGACAAAGATGGATTGTATTTCTCATATGGACGTAAAGTCCCTATGGGAAATTCAAACTTTGATTTTGTTGCCAGTGCTCATTAGGGATTTCTGGTGGTATTCTTTATATTTGGGAAGGCTTCTATTTCAAGAAAGATGGCGCTACCTCTTTTGATAATTTTATAGCTATTTACGGCACTTGGTTACTCATAATGTCAAGATTCTTTTTGGTGGCGGCGTTTACGCTCCTCAACAGCCTGGGAGCAAGAAAAGGCTTTTGGGATTTTTTAGATCTAATCTTATACGAGATGGAACGGCGAAGCTCTTATAATGGGTGACTTTAAACGTTTCGGACTACTGGGTTGAAAGACTTGGTTGTTCTTTCAATGTTTTCTAGTGCACGGTTGTTTTTTTTTTTTTTCGATCGGTTTATTGTGTTTCTGGTTTGTGGCTGTCAAAGTGGAAGGGTACTCGTTTACGTGGTGCATCCCTCAGCCCTTAAATGAGTTAAATTAGATCTGCTTTCTTGTTACGGAAGGTATTATCTCGCTTTATCCGTCTATTTCAGCTTTGTGTCTTGCACCGATCACTTGTTCCGATCATCGTCCTATTCTTTTGAGGAAGTTTTGTTGATTTAGTCCGACTCGTTTCGGTTCTATCAATACTTGGTTAAGGATGGAGGGTTTTGATTCGATGGTGGAGCATGCCGTAGTATGTCTTTTT
The DNA here is from genome assembly GCA_026074375.1 of Tanacetum coccineum. Taxonomy (NCBI): domain Eukaryota; kingdom Viridiplantae; phylum Streptophyta; class Magnoliopsida; order Asterales; family Asteraceae; genus Tanacetum; species Tanacetum coccineum. The sequence goes on along the minus strand of BQNB010025632.1, from coordinate 15,180 downwards.
GCATTCTGATTCCAATGCTAGGTTAGGTTTCAAGAAGAATTGCAAGACTTTAAGTCTATGATTCCGTTATGGGTTATGTCAGATAATAAGTTTCATCTTCATAGCAAGATTCCCTAACAATTGATTTGATCTCTATTGATAAAGACTTGGAAAAGGGAAAACGTTTCTCGAGGACTCCTTCTCAATACGGATGGATCTAAACGACGGTGCAAAGTTTAAACTTTTGGAGGTTAAGGATCTGGTTCAAAAATCTAAAATCAAATGGGCTATCGAAGGAGATGAGAATTCTAAATTCTTTCATGGTATTATTAATAAGAAAAGGTCTCAGTTGTCGATTCGTGGTGTTTTCGTTGAGGGCACTTGGTGTACTGATCCGAGTATTGTGAAGGAGGCATTTAAGAATCACTTTGAAGTTCGATTTCAGCAACCGTGTCATGATCGTCTCAAACTTAATGCTCCTTTTCATAATCGGTTATCTTCGGATCAGGTAGATGAGCTGGATAGGGCAGTATCGAGGGACGAAATTCGTAGGGCTGTTTGGAACTGTGGCGAGAATAAGTCTCCTGGCCCCGATGGTTATACGTTTGAATTTTTTAAAAAGTATTGGAGTCTTGTCGGAGCGGATTTTTGCGATGCGGTCGACTATTTTTTTAAGTCTGGTACGTTTCCAAGGGGGTGTAACTCGTCTTTCATCGCCTTAATTCCTAAAGTTAATGATGCTAAGTTCGTTAATGATTTTCGGCTATCAGTTTGTTTTTTTTTTTTTTTTTTAATGTGGATGCGTTTATAAGGTGATCACGAAAGTCTTAGCTAATCGTTTGGCTACTGTTATATCCGATTTAGTTTCCGAGACTCAATCGGCCTTTGTTGCTAATAGACAAATATTGGACGGTCCTTTTATCTTAAATGAGATGTTAAAAACTGTGTAAGAGAAAAAACAGGGACGATATGTTTATTAAGGTTGTTTTGCTTAGGCGTATGATTGGTTCGGTGGATTATCTCTTAGGATTATTCTTCATGCGTTTGGGTTTGGGCCGAATTGGTGTAGGTGATCCGATGGTACTTTTTACTTCCTCATGGCTTTCCATATTCGGTTAATGGTTGCCCAACGTCCGAGTTCCCTCTTTGGTTGTGGGTTGAAACAAGGTGATCCGTTGGCCTCTTATCTTTTATTTTATTATGAGTCGTTACATTTCTTTCTCCCGGTGTTGTTGATGATGGGTTGTTTAATAGGTTTTCAATTGGCATGGCTTGGTTATTATTTCTCATCTTTTTTATGCTGACGATCCATGTTTCATATGGTGAGTGGTCCGAAAAGAACTTACATAATATTGTTAAGTTCTAATTGCTTCCATCTTATGCGTCGGGTCTTAAGATCAACAATGCTAAGGCCAAGTCTTGGGTGTCGGGGTTCTCAGAATGTGTTGTGCAGGCGGCGAATTAGGACGGGTGTGCTGTTTTAAACATCCTTTTCGTTATCTTGGTGTGCGGTTGGGGTGTATGTCCGGAAGTCGGCTTGGGTTGGCTTGGTGAACAAACTCCAAGCCGGTTATCTAAATGGAAGGTTAAAACCCCTTTCCATAGCGGCTGATTAATGAACCCTTTTTAAAATTCCGTTCTTGGGGCCTCTCTAATTTATTATATGTCAAATCTTTAAGGTTATAAAGGCGTGTTGAAGATATGGAATCTATCCGCTCAGTTAAGTTCTTCAACGGTGTTGATTCTTCGGATAAGAAAGATTTGTGGGTAGCTTGGGACAATGTCTTGCGTCCAAATCTGAACGGTTGGTCTTGGTGTCTCAAGTTTCTTCGCGTTGAATGTGCTCTTTTGTGAATTGGTGTGGCGGCTTCATTTCATGGCGGGGGAAATGGCTCTTTATGGGTAATGTTATTCAGCGAGTTTATGGATCAAAGTTTTATCTTATAGTGACCGATCAACCTCCGATTGGTGCTCTGTTTTACGTGAAGATATAATCTTTGAACGATTTGGTTTTGATTTTTCTTCGCATTGTAAGAAGCGATTGGGGAGGGTCTAGTACTAGTTTTTGGTATGTATATGTACGATGCCCCTCTTTGTGTTCAGTTGTCCCGTTTGTTTGCTCTCGAATAGGATAAGAGATTGTGGTGGCTCATTCAATGGGAGCTTCTCTCGGTCTCAGCTTCTTTTCGAGGGACGTGCGGCTGAGCTGAGCATGGCAGCAAGTGAGGAGGACTCTTTCTTCAATTATGAACTCGGTTGTCTCTCGTCTTCCAAAGTTAGGTGGATTGTTGATTTGACGGGAGTTGGAGAGTTCAAGGTTAAAGTCATCAGAACCTTTGATTGATGACTTGCTTCTCCCTTCGTCGGATGTTGCTACGAGATGGGTAAAAAATTCATTCCATTAAAGTTAATGTTTTTTTCCTTGCGTGCTCGTCGTGATAGGTTACAAATCACTAGAAGTCAATCTTAAGCTCGGTAGAGGGTGTTTTGTTGGATTTTTTCCCATCTGTGTCCTCTTTGTAATGCTGCTATGGAGGATGTTCAGCATGTTCTTTCGATGTGACGTGGCTCGGGTTGTTCTTCGTAAAATTTGTCATGGTGGGATTTGGATTGGCAGGAGATTTTGTTCTTTCTCGGGATTGGGATGTTGGTTCTATCCTTTCGACTTTCTTCCCGTTCTCAGGTTATTTTGAAGTTGTTTTTATGTTGCTTGGTGGCGGATTTGGAGGCTTCGAAATCAGTTGGTCTTTGACGCTTCGCCTCCTAATCGTTCGACGATTTTTGATGACATTGTTTCTTGGTCTTTTTTATGGTGTTCTAGTAGATGTAATAGGGTTTTTTCTTGGGAGTATTGGTTAAAAAACCCCTATCTTATTTCTTTGTAATGTCTTTCTAGCTCCTTGCTAGTTTTTTTTAATAAAGTTGCCGTTCAAAAAAAAAGACAAAAGCTAAGGCAACTAAATAAGTATCATATATTTAAAATGTTACTAGCTTACTAGCTGATAAATATACAATAAGTAAAACATATTTTATCTTACAACTGTAATATTGTGACATGTTATTAATGTCATAATCATCCTATATTAAATTGTCGGTTACATATACATTAATGTGTATTAATGATGTAACCAAAGTTAGTCAAATCATGATAAATATACATTAATGTGTATTAATGATGTAACCAAATTTAGTCAAATCATAATAAATGCTCTTTAATGGTACATTATATCTTGACTGTTTTATTTGTTAGTATTGATGGACATACTAACTCTTAAGCATATATATATGCCTAGTCCTCTCTCTATCCAAAAAACACAACAAGTAGAATTATATAGCTATCCATCAAGCTCTCTACACTCAAGTGGGTTGAGGGAGAGAAACTAGTCGTGTTTAAGGGTGTTCTCTACATCATGTCAACATCCGCTACGGCATCGGGTATGTTTTACACTTTCATCTTATATATGTGGTTATTATCTTATTCTAAGATCCTAATGACTTAATAGTTTAATGTGTTCATCATGAATTTGATGCTAATGTATACACATATAATTGCTTACATATGGTATCAGAGCCAAAGTTTTGAATAAGATAATAATCCTTGTTTTATTGATCATATATCGGATTGTATGCATATTGTCCACCCTTATTTTGCTCAATTAAAAAACCCGATTTGAATAGCTTTCTATTTATCCGTAAACTGTATGATATGATTAGATAAATATATATATTCGTTTGATACTATATAAAACTAACAAAGAATATTTATGTATATCAAGATAAAGACCCGAATCCTAGTATCATGTTTTAGTCATACAAATTGACTTTTTTGTTTGATAACTTAATCGTGGGCCTGTAAATATGATAAATAAGACATTATATATATGCTATCTTACTTGTTTCATATTATTAAAATGATGTCAAGTATTTTTCCGCACTAAAGAATAGTACCTTATATTCGTATGTTTCTTGAATCTTGTTGACATGCGTTATAATGTTCTATGTGCTTTCTATGTTAATGGAGCAATATTAGATTAATGAGCAATATTAATGGATGTTATTAATAGATTATTTGACATGTTTTGATATTTTGATTAATAAGAGTTTTTGATATTTGCCATTTGATTAAGTTCGTATGCATGAAACAATAACTTTTATTCTCGCTTCCGCGTAATTTAAAGATATATTGTTACTTATGATGAATTATTAAAATAATAATGTATACGTTTGATGTTTACATTTTCATGATATGCCTTCATGTGCATTACATGATCTTATAGTGGTTATGAAACAATATGTAAAGTCATGTAATCCTTTTGTTATGTTAACGTGATTAATGCCTTGTATGTTTTCATTATGCTTAATAATTACGCAGTATACTAATCGACATATCAAGGAGATTTGATGTTACGTAATTATGACTTGTACTGTTTGTAACATGTATGTTTTTAAATCTCAATTGATGTTTTTAAAGTTAATAATTTATTGCTTTTAAGAATTTGACGTTACATAACTTGAAATATGTAACGATGATGTTTAATAATTATTTTAAATGACAAATTACAGAAATTAGATGTTACAAAATTTGAAATATGTATTGTTTTTAACATCTGTATACTTTAATATCTCTATTGATTATCTTTAAAGCTATTTAATTATTATATGACATTAAGTGAGATTAATTTGTTAGTCGCCAAAGTGGTCAAGTTAATTTCAAATTCGTAGTCATATAACTTATGTTGTCTTTAAAGCTATTTAATTATTATATGACATTAGGTGAGATTAATTTGTTAGTCATCAAAGTGGCCAAATTAATTTCAAATTTGTAGTCATATAACTTATGTTGTTTTAAAGCTATTTATTTATTACATGACATTAAGTGAGATTAATTTGTTAGTCACCAAAGTGGCCAAGTTAATTTCAAATTTGTAGTCATGTAATTTATATCGTCTTAAGAATGCTCTTATGAATTTTTTATTAGTTGATAAATATTATGAATTTTTCTTAAAGAAAAATTATTCTTCTACAAATAATAATCTTAAAGATGAAAAAATAGTATACTTTTTTCATATGTATATAGTTATCCAAAAATGCTTATATATTTGACGAAGTCTATTTTATTTTCTTATAAAGTTTCATTGCATTCTAATAACGATGAAGAGAAGTTTCGTTCTGCTGATAAGACACTAGCAAGGACACTTATGGCTGAACTCACCACCATGAAACTTGTTGGTTTAAAGAGTATGCGGCAACATGTCCTTGACATGATCAATACCGCAACAAGACTTAAGACACTGGATATGAATGTGGATGACTCTTTCTTAGTGTAATTCATTATGAATTCACTTCCTCCTGAATATGGACTGTTTCACATCAATTATAACACATTAAAGGATAAGTAGAATATTGATGAATCAAGAAACAAAGAGTTCACTCCCCTAACTTGGTGAATCAAGGAGTTGACAAGAAGGTCAAACCAAAAGCCTAGAACCTTAAGAAGAAACAACATTCTACAACCTCAAAGGTTGCTAATGGTGAAAAGAAGGAACAAAAAATGCAATTTTTGCAAGAAAGATGGACATTTCCAAAAGGATTGTCCTAAGCGTAAGGCTTGATTCAAAAAGAAAGGTATACATTATGTTTTTGTATGCTTTGAATCAAACTTATATGAAGTTCTTTCTAATACTTGGTGGTTTGATTCTGGTGTTACTACTCATGTTTTCAATATTATGAAGGGATTTCTTACAATCCAAACCATAAGCCCAACTAATAACTTTCTTTTTATGAAGATCCAATTGAAGGCGTGCAGACTTACAGACTGAAGTTAGATACTGGGTTTCACTTGGATCTAATGAATACTCTTTATTTACCTTTAGTTTGTAGAAACTTAATTTCTATTCCTAGACTTGATGTTAGTGGATACACTTTTGGTGGTGGAAATGGTCATTTTAATTTATATAAGAATAAATCCATTATTGCTTATGGTATTCTTATTGATAATTTATATAAATTAAAACTTGACATTTTTCTGAATCTCTATTTACTGTTGAACATAATGTTGGAATGAAACGTAGTAAGGTGAACGAAAGTTCTGCTTTTTTGTGGCATAAACGTTTGGGTCATATATCCAAAGAAAGATTACAAAGATTGGTGAAGAAAGAAATACTACCGAATCTAGACTTCACTAAATTTGGCTTATGTGTGGAATGCATAACGGGTAAGCAAACTAAACATAGCAAGAAAGGTGCCACAAGAAGCAGCAATCTCCTTGAAATTATACACACTGATATTTGTAGACCATTTGATACTGCATATAGAGATAAATACTTTATCACCTTCATAGATGATTTTTCACGTTATGGATATGTCTATTTGATGCATGATAAATCTGAATCTATAAATGCCCTCGAGGTGTTTGTAAATGAGATTGAAAGGCAACTAGATAGAAAATTGAAAATTGTAAGATCTGATATAGGTGGTGAATATTATGGAAAGTATTATAAATCTGGACAATGTCCTGGTCCCTTTAAAAAGTTCCTCGAAATACACGGCATATGTGCTCAATATACTATACGAGGCACGACACAACAAAATGGTGTGGTAGAAAGAAAAAATAGAACATTAATGAAAATGGTTATGAGCATGATAAGTAAATCCTCTTTACCCAAAATTTTGTGGATATATGCACTTAGAACCGTAGTGTATTTGTTAAATAAGGTTCCCAGTAAGTCAGTTCCAAAAACTCATTTTAATTTATGGACTGGAAGGAAACCTATTCTGAGACACCTGCATGTTTGGGGTTGTCCAACACAGGCACGAATTTACAATCCACAAGAAAAGAAATTGGATTCTTAAACCGTCAGTGGTTACTTTATTGGTTACCCAGAGAAGTCAAAGGGGTATGGGTTTTATTGTCCAAACCGCAGTTCTAGAATTGTTGAAACAGGCAATGCCAAATTTGTGAAAATTGGTTTAGTGGGAGTGTTGAAAATCAAGTTGTGGATATTAATAAAATAAGGGATGATGATTCATCACCTATGAATGTTCATAAATCCACAACTACACCAGATGTTGTTCTTGTATTTCAAAATCAAGAATAACATTTGAATAATAAACAAACACCTCATGAAGAAAACACCTTACCAACTCAAACAAGTGAACGAGTTGAAATAGCAATGAACAAACCTACAGAGGTTAGAAAGTCAGCTATTCCTAATGATTATATAGTTTACTTGCAAGAGACAGATTTTAATATTGGTATTGATAATGATCATGTATTTTTTCACACGCCGTAAAAGTGATAAGTCTGAAATGTGGATTGACGCTATGAAAGAAGAGTTGAAATCAATGGCTAAAAATAAAGTCTTGGATCTTGTAAACTTGCCATAAGGTTCTAAATGAGTTGGTTGAAAATGGGTCCTTAAGACCAAACGCGACTCTAAAGGCAATGTTGAAAGATATAAAGCTAGACTTGTGACCAAAGGTTATACTAAAAAAATAATGTTGATTACAATGAGATCTTTTTTCTCAAAGAAGGATACATTGAGAATAATATTGGCATTTGTAGCTCATTTTGACTTAGAGCTACATTAAATGGATGTATTAAGGAAGAAGTTTATATGGAACAACCTGAAGGGTTTTTCATTGATGGTAAAGAAAAGATGGTGTGTAAATTAAAGAAATCAATATATGGACTTAAACAAGCTTCTAGACAATGGTATTTAAGTTCAATGATACCATTACATCTTTCGGTTTTAAAAAAAACATCGTTGATCGATGTATATATCGCAAGATTAGTGGGAGCAAGTTTATATTTTTGGTTATGTATGTTAATGATATTTTACTTGCGACTAATGAATTTGGTTTATTACACAAGACTAAAGGATATCTCTCTAAGAATTTTGAAATGAAAGATATGGGTGAGGCATCTTATGTGACTGGAATTTCAATATTCCCTGACGTATCTAAAAGTCTATTAGGACAGTCTCAAAAGGCCTATATCGATAAAACTCTTGAGAGATTCATCTATCATTGAAGTAGAACTTGTAGCTTGTTATGAGGCTACTATTCATGCATTATGGTTGCGAAACTTTATTTCAGAGCTTGGGGTTGTCGACACTGTAAGCAAGCCGCTGAAAAGTTATTGTGATAATGCCGCAACAATTTTCTTCTCTAAAAACGATAAGTACTCTAAAGGTGCAAAACACATGGATATAAAGTTCTTTATAGTGAAAGAGGAAAATTCAGAAACATATTAGTACGGATCTAATGATTGTAGATCCTCTTATCAAGGGTTTACACCAAAGGAATTTACGCAACATGTTACTAAGTTGGGTCTTGGTTGTATTGATAACTAATTATGATGTTCTAAACACTCTTGAGCTCAATAAAATGTTTTTGAATTTATTTCTTATTGATTATCTTAAGCATGCATTTATGTTTGGAATAAGAAATGTTATGTATCATCATAACAAGTATGTGGACTGTATGTTATTTATATATAACTTATGAATCTAGCATGATGAGTTCATAATGATGTGATATATGGAAGGGAGTATACGAGAAATACTGTGTATGACCGCCATAATCCCCATTATGTGATTTGTTGTGTTGCGATACTTATGATGTCGGTCAATAAGATTTGATTTGCTAGCCTTATATTGTACCATTAAAGAATATCATGTCAAGTGGGAGAATGTAATATTGTGACATGTTATTAATGTCATAATCATCTTATATTAAATTGTCGGTTACATATACATTAATGTGTATTAATGATGTAACCAAAGTTAGTCAAATCATGATAAATATACATTAATGTGTATTAATGATGTAACCAAATTTAGTCAAATCATGATAAATGCTCTTTAATGGTACATTATATCTTGACTGTTTTATTTGTTAGTATTGATGGACATACTAACTCTTAAGCCTATATATATGTCTAGTCCTCTCTCTACCCAAAAACACACAACAAGTAGAATTATATAGCTATCCATCAAACTTTCTACACTCAAGTGGGTTAAGGGAGAGAAACTAGTCGTGTTTAAGGGTGTTCTCTACATCATGTCAACATCCGCTACGGCATTGGGTATGTTTTACACTTTCATCTTATATATGTGGTTATTATCTTATTCTAAGATCCTAATGACTTAATAGTTTAATGTGTTCATCATGAATTTGATGCTAATGTATACACATATAATTGCTTACAACAACAACTGAAGAAGTAAGAATCAATTGAACTTTTATCTTACACAAACTAAAGTAGAAAAGATCATAAATCTTACATATCAAAATTGGTGAAACAAGAATCACCACTAGTTGTAGAGTTTTAGTGATCGATACGTTAATAAATCTTTTAACCCATATTAGATTGTAGAAAAAGGTGAAATTTTTTTGGTAAAAGGACTACAGGTTCTAATTTTGTGGTAAAAGAACGAAAGGATGAAATGGGATAAAGTTGAGTCCAAAGAAAATATCTAAACAATATTATTTACTTGTATTATGACTGGTATTGGCACTAAATATTCCCGCTCATTTGAAAAGCAATGTTTTGTTGCTACTTTTTATCAAACTTTAATGTATCATCTAAAAGAAATTAATAAATACTTAAGTAGTATATTATTGTTAGTGATTTTTGAAATACTTAATATATAATTTATTAACTTTTCTTTAATATTTTGGATGTTAATCGAACGAAAATATCGAGCGTAAACGAACGAACTAAATAAACGTAATCGGACGAACATAATCGAACGAAATAATTGATCGTTCACGAACGCAAATGAACAAACGAAACGTTTGTTCATGTTCGCTCATTTAACTAAACGGATCAAAAATCTTGTTCGTGTTCGTTCATTTATTAGATAAACGAATATAAACGAGTTTCTCGCCGAACGATTTGCGAACGGTTCATTGAACATTCAGTTCGTTTACAGCCCCTTGTACTAGCGTTTCTATTTTATGTGTTAAACAATGGATAATTTGGCTTGGCCCTCTCATAACATAAAGTCCAATAAATAAATGGCCTATTTAAACCCAATTATTATTTAGTTAATCTCAAAAGTCGGCCACTCATTCACAGATATCTTGTTTCTATGAAACCCCCAAATTGAAATGTGTTACTGCTGACTAACGACATGTAAAAAACCTTTTGTATTTTAAAATTTAATCGTTTCGGCCTTCTCATGAAAAACACTCTAGCTCCGCCTCTGAAGGTAATGTGTTCCTGACTTTGTCAGTTTTGTGTTGTATAGTTAATATTTCAGCAAGTTTACTATTTATGACGGTTAAAATGTAAAGCTTGAGCACTGTGCATATATATAGTAGTAATTTAATTCCTTCACTTTTTATTCATTCATTTCCGAAAATTACAAGAATAAAAGACTAATAAAGTCTGATATGATTCATAGCCCCAAAACAAAAGGGTTCCGGTTTGAATTCGAGTTCAAGGAGTCAAGCAACAACAGTAGCCTCTCCCATCGGATTCATTAGCAATAATGTCTATACATTCACCCTTTTATCTTTCATCCATTGTTAATAACAAATTATCATCAAATAATAATCCGCTAGAGACAAGAGACGAAAAGTAATAAAGTACTAAAAATATGCACTAGTTCATTCGGCGTTTGGCTTCTTAGAGTGCTGGGTACCCTCGTGCCGTTCGGTTCGTGCCATTGGCAAAAAGTGTCAAAAAGTGGTTTCACGTCAGCAAAAACCTCTATGGCACCAGAAATCCTTTGGCATCACATTTTGGCATTAGAGTGCTAGGAGCAGTGGTGCCGTTCTCAAAAAGTGCTGCCACGTCAGCAAAATGGAGAACGGCACCAGAAACTGAACGGCACTACATTTGTTGGGGCATCCGTTAGCACCATTTCTGGTGCCGTTCTCCATTTTTTTTATTTTTTTTATTTACTTAATTTAAAAAAATACCCAATATAATTAAAAACAATACATTAAATTAAAAAAAACATTACATAAAATTAAAAAAACAAAAAAATTACATAAAATAAATCTAATAAAAATTAACATACAAAACTAATGATTTTTCTTAGATGCTACACAGATCTGTCGAAGATCGATTTGCGTTTTTCTATCTCGAAGTCTTTTCCTAGATGTAATTCGCATCTTTCCACCCAAGTTCGTTGAATTTGCGGGGTTGGACTAACGAACAAAATCTCACATTCACTTCAAATCTTCGTGCTCAAAAGAATGTTATGTAACATTAATACATATACTTTATTTTATTTTTTTTCATATGTTGATTTGGTAAGCAGAGGGGTGTCATTATAATTCCCAACGACTTGGAGTATCGAAAAGCTCGATAATATCTTTCTTGCAGCTTCTTGAACTCTTTTAAACTTAGGATTTTTTCATAATTCAACGGAAAAAATGATTTGACAAACGTAACATGTGGATAAATACATCGGTAAATGTAACATTTGCCTATATGTATGTTCGTTTACACAAAATGGACATTACGGGTAGTGTATAACAAGTTATCATCAAATAGTGGGGAACATATACACATTAAGATATATTCGAGGAACCAAAAAATGCATGCCAAATTCACAATCTCTGATCCGCCACAGCTTCTAACATAAAAGTAGGGTTCATGTTTTTGTTCATTCCCATGTAATGCCTTTGGGCAGTTTCTCCATTACAAAGCATACATTAATACTCCGAGATTACGGGAGTCACTTGTTTTTGTTGTTGCAATTGATATTTTTTGATATTTCTGGTAGGTTTTCTTAAAAACGTTTCAGGAATAAATATGTATGCATTGGAGGTAAAGTTATTAAACATTTCGTGAAGTAGTTAACAATTTGAACTATCATCAAATTAGCATATGTGCCAGAGATGTACGTAGTTGGGTTTATGGGGATGTGCACTTCAAAATAGGGACAATATTAAAGACGGTGCATGTAAGTTGTGTAAAATAAGTAAGTACTGGGAATGGCTTCAACATATAAACTTAAATTTTGTTCATATTTTATTAAAAAAGTGTAAAGTATACGATACCTTCGCTAAAATTTTCTTGGATATTAGGTTAAATTCTTGTCGCAAATAGTGTCCATAGGTTTGTTACAAAGTTTCTTGTTCTCGGGGTATGTATGACTTCTCTTAGGACGAGTTCGAAACCCGGCTTTCAAACCAAAGTACATAATGTTTACGCTGTCTTGCTAATCGATATTTGAGATAGTACTTTGAAAATAAATATATTAATGATGTATGGTCGCGGAAATTGGGATCCATAGGTGAAAGAAAATTGAAAATTAGTGAAGTATAAAATATATTAGAAGTGTGTGTGAAATATGAAATAATAAGAAGGTATTTATAGGATTTTTAAAGGGTAAAAATGAGATCTTTTGGGGTATATTTTTCAAAAAAACGCTTCCCCAACGTTCATATTTTAAAAAAAAGGCTATATTTATATAAAAAAATAGAACCGCGTGGGCTGTTATAAACGGCGCGAGACTCAACGGCGCGAGCGCCGGAGTCGAGCGCCGTTCAAAAAGCTCGCGCCGTTCAACGGCGCCAATGAACGGCGCAGCCGTTCCCTACCCTCTTAGCACCAAAAAATGTGGTACCGTTGGACTTAATTTTTTTTTTAATTACATAATACGTAAACAAGAAATAAACACTGTAAGGGACTAATAATGCCAACTTATATAACAATAAGGTTTTTAAAAAAATTCTTTTATTACATTCTTCCCCCTGTCTTTCATGTCTTCCCTGTGTTCTTCGCTGGTAACCATGGAAAAACAAAAACAAAAAAACTTTCTCATCAAACACAAACACAAATACACACACATAAACACAAAACAAACACAAACAAAAAAAACACCAACCGCGATGGCTGGTTATTATGGCGTGAGGCCAGTAACCGTGCGCCGTTCTCCATGTTGAGCTGGTACCATGACGCCATCTTTACCAGCCGGCATACCGAGCCCTCTTAGTTTATAAAGCTCCTTCTACGGCTTCGATCAAACGATGTGTGATACTTGTTATTGCCTTCATTTATGCCTTTTTGTTTTTTAATAACTTTTGTGAGGTGAAGACATTTCTGATTTTTACCTTTTTTTTCTTTTGAACGGCGGGAATTTTTACCTTTTTACTATGGGTTGAAACGGGTTGAGATGAGCGTAAGCCTGTCAAAGCTCGAGCTCGACTCGTTTTATATAAAGCTCAAGGTCTGGCTCGAGCTCCTTTCGTGCCTAATATTTTGAGCTCGAGTTTGGCTCGTGAAAATTTTCACAAGCTCGAGCTGGAGCTCGGCTCGGGCTCAACTACTTCATATGATGTATTGAATAAAACAAAGTTCAATTGGAACTCGGCTCGTTAATCTCATAAGGCTCGAGCTCGTTTATACAATTGTACGTATTGGAAATATATACGTGAATATTTCTAGGGCTTGTTTAGGCTCACGAGCCCACTCGATCTTTTTGTTTAGAGCTCGGGATCGAGTTTGCTAATTAAATGAGCCCAAACTTATGCTCGAGCTCGTTTAAGCTCAGCTCATTCGGGCTTTTTACTGATCTGATCGGATCTCGAGCTTTTCACGAACGGACTCAGGCTCGAGCTCGTTTAGGCTCAGCTCATTAGGGCTTTTTACTCATATGACCTCGAGCTTTTCACGAACTGACTCGTTTCCACTCCTACTTTTTACTATGTAAGCGTCTGTTAGTCTTATACTAATCATATGATAAGTAAATCTAACGTCCAACGTACCTTTATAACACGATAAAACACATGATTGTTATGATGGGAGTAGTGTTTATCGTATAATGGAATATTCTGATGCTATGGATTTTTTCTCAACTTAACAACTCAACCGTACTAGTCTCTTACAACGATCCAAAAGTTTAAACTTGATTTTCAAACAAATTTTAATATCTTTTTATCTTTTCTAATTGTTCATCAAACTTTATCAAATAAAAATAAAGCTTGATGAACAACATGAAAAATAAAAAAGTATTAAAACTGGTAATAGTCTATTTGGTGCTTGGCTTCTTGTTTTATACGGATCCCAGGATTGGCCATTTGCTTTAATGAACCGATGTGGGATACTCGATACGAACATCTTTTGTATTTATTCTTAATTTGTGACTAATTATATATATTCATCTTTTTATTTTATATTGTTGCACTTGCATTAGTTTATTTTTTCGTGTCTTTTTTGCAACCTTTGCAAAATAATAATTCAAGGTGAAACGTTACTAACTTTTTTTTTGAACGGCGGAATTTTATTAAGACAACTAGCAAGTAGCTAGAAAATTACAAAATTACAAGATAAGAATTTTTAAGCCAATCAATCCAACTAAAAGAGGTTTTACATCTATAACGACACCAATAGAAAAACCGAGACACCACTTCTTCAAACATCACCGCCTTTTGTGGAATCTTCGAACCAAAAATATTCTTGTTACGAAAAAACTAAATGTGCCACCACATGGTATAACAAACACCTTCGAGTAACTGTTTGAGCTTATCCGCAAGACGAAGATTCAAGATCCAATCTAACCATTCTTCGTAAGACGAAACTTCCGTATAACTAATATCCCACCAACGTAAAATCTTACGATTCAACTCTCTAGCTATGCGGCAAGTAAAAAAAATGTGTGTAGTCGATTCCACCGCATTATCACATATCGGGCAAAGAATAGAATCGATATCCATACCTCTACGAGAAATATTTATTCTAGTAGGAAGACAATCTAATTTCACCTTCCAAGCAAGAATATTTACCTTGATGGGCACAACTTTGTTCCAACGAGATTTGGAATAAACCTCCGGTAACGTCTTATCATCGATCAACTTCCTAACCGAGGCAACGGAGAAATCTCCCGACCCACTCAAAGACCACGACCATCTATCTTTCGAATTACCAAGAACAACGCCTTCAACCTTGGCCAGCATCGAAAGAAATTGGGACTGCTCCACTCCACCTCTAGGGGCACGTCTAAAGGAAGAGTCCAAGCTGCTATATGAAAGTTTCGAAGCAACGGTAACATCCTTAATAGTTTCCAGAATATACAATCTAGGATACAAAGTTTTAAATGTAACATCACCTCGCCAAGTATCCTCCCAGAAAGATGTATTCACCCCATTACCCAACTTCTTTTGAATGCAATTAACTGCATTAATACCATGTTTCTTAATCACCTCCAGCTCGTGATCAATATCAAGCCAAATGGACGA
>BQNB010025631.1:0-59434 GCA_026074375.1 Tanacetum coccineum | reverse complement strand
ATAATAGAAATTATAATGAAATATATTAAGTGTAGTAGTTTATAGATTTTTCGGCATAATCTATTCGTTTATAAGACGTTTTCCATTTTTACAATACTCAATGTTTTTCCCCTTTTATCAATCTATGTTGCCATATACTCGCGTTTTTAAGTATATATATATATATATATAAATATATAAACGAGATTGAATAGGAAATAAAATAATGATATAGCACATTTATTTGACCATTTAAACCACCATTTAGTTTCGATTTTATATTTATAAAATCTTACGATGTATTTATTACTTGATTTATATAAACCAAACACGCCCTAATAGCTTATGTTGAACCAAACGCACCCTTAGTGCGAAACTGCACAACCAAACACACCTTTAGTGCGTCCCTGCTAACCCAAACACCCCTTTTGGGGTTTCCTGCTCACCCAAACAGCCCTTATGGCTATTAGTCAACAACCAAACGCACCCTTTGGTGATTTTATGAAAATCAAACGCACCTTTTCTTGTTTTTACTAAGCCAAATGCACCCTAATCCGTGTTATAAACAAATGAAACGCCCCTATGGCTGTCAACCCCAACCAAACGCACCCGTTCCCGTGAAATAATAAACCAAACGCACCCCTGGTGGTGCCATTAAACCCAACGCACCCTCGTGGGTGTTTATTAACAACCAAACGCACCCTTGTGGTGGCTGAGAACAACCCAACGCATCCTTTTGGGTGTCACGCAGCCAACCAAACACCCTTGTGGTGTTACTATGAAACCCAACGCACCCGTTTGGTTTGAGACCCAAACCAAACGCACCCTTTTTGTTGTTAAACCCAAACAAAACGCACCCTTGGTGGTGTTTTAAGCGGCTGTGATGATGGTGTGGTTCAGTGGTGGGGATGAGGGAGGTGCGTGGCGTGGTGGAGATGGAGTGGTGATGGTGGTGTTGATCGTGGTGGCATGGAGGTGAGGTGGTGCAGCTGTAATGATGGTGGCAGCCATGGTGGTGTTGAAGATGAGGCGCGTGGTCCGGTAGATCGGGTGGCTGGGAGAGTTTCGGAACTCGGCCGGAAAACTCTCCAGAAAAGTTTTCCGGTGGCCGGAGGTGATGGTGGCGGCAGGGGGGGGGAGCTCGCCGAAAAAAAAGAGCATGTGTGTGTTTATATTTTATGAAATGAAATAATTATAATAACTTTTTTATATATATTAAAAGTTATAAAGTAAAGTGGCAAGTCCAATATTGATGAGGGTTAATTTTATAAATATTTCCACCTGGACCAAAAGTGTAACTTTTGCAAGATAATGGTTCGGGACTCGTTTGGACTAGTTAATGAATGATTCATAACACGAAACTTGCGCCATTGCGTTTCAAATAATTTTTCCCATAAAAACGAGTATTCACTCGACTAATTTTCATAAACGTTTTATAAAATTTATTTAAAACGTTTATTGTTTATTTGTATATTACTGATAAACTTTGTCCGTAAAATGATATTTTACTTGAATATTTGCGTCTTTAACAAACGTTACTGAATAAAATGATAACTAATTTATTAAATATTTTTATTTAATAAAAAGTGTTAATTAAATATAATTTAATTATTTTCATGTCGGTACGCATTGTTCTTGTTTCTAAAATCTTGCGAGGGTATTTTGGTCATTTTCTGCTTATTTTCGGGTCTCGGGCAAAACTAAAAAGTTGTCCGAAATGTCGTTTTACATCAAATTGCTTAATAAAATATCAAAACTCAAAAAGTCAAGTCAGACCCAAACAGTCAAAGGGTAAAATAGTCATTTAATATTCCGAAAATTGTCGGATGTTACACTAACTGTTGGTTAAATTTGAATGAGGATGTGATCGAACACACATGTCTATTTCGTCGTTACGGCCATGTATGTGTGCTTCAGCTTCCTTGTTGGAGTAGTACTTCTGGTGAAAGATTGTCGAATGATCAACCGTAAGCCTTTCCATACAAAAACCCATATTTACCTTTATAAACTTGTTACTTCTTAGCTTTAGCGGTGGAGATCATAGTCATTTAAGATTCCGAAAATTGCCGGTTGTTACATAAACAATTAAGCTACGTTTATGATATCCTTACACCATTCATTTATCGCCATGAGCGCATATTCGTATTTTCCATACCGGTCTTATTTAATATCTTATAATATGTAAGTTTTGCTCGTTGCAAGCAGTCAACAAATACTTAAATAAATCCAATGTATCAGTTTAAACGACTTTTTGTGTCGTTCTTATATTATCTTGTGTTATTGATCTGATAAGTAACACGCCCCGGATCCTTATTCCACTGCGACCCATTTTGGGGGTGTTACAACCGGGCTACATTGCTGACTTCAATCCGGAGGAGGATGAGGAGGACCCCGAGGAGGATCCTGCTGACCATCCTGTCAATGGAGGAGACAATGATGATAATGAGTCATCTGATGATGACGACGATGATGATGATGTTGTGAAGGATACAGAGGCATTTGAGACTAATGAGTCTGCTTCTACACCACCCACCTCTCCACACCATATCATCTTGTTTTCTAAGACCAAATCCCGTACAGTACGGATGTCTATTTAACACCATACTCCACGATCACCATCTGCTAAGGCATGCATTACCGAGTTTGCTGCTGCACTACCTTTATTGTTGGGAATTATATTTTGAGTTGATAAGACAAAACACGAATGAAACAAGATGGAAACATGAAGGACCAAAGTTGTAGTAAAAGAATACTACAAAAGATAAGAATTGAAAGATTTGGTCAAAGATAATGATTGAATAACTAATTGATTTTATCATTATTATCATTATTAGTTTCCTTGTAAGCTAGGACCCCTTATGCTATAAAAGGAGGTCGAGGCATTTAGAAAAACACAACACAGAGAAAGATGTAAACACTAAAAGGTGTGTGTGTGTCTAGGCATCATCCCTAATAAAGGTGCCTAGGGTTTAGAGTTAGTTTTGTAGTTGTACAACAAGAAGTAGATGCTAGCATAAGTGGTGTAGCCTCAAGAATCTTATGATTCCTGTTACAGTTTGTTGATGTAACCATATTATCTTAATCAAATAATATTGGGGCTGGAATGTTTGGTAAAACTTTGTTGAATATCTTTGTTCTCATTCCGCTTTGTTTTTATAACTTATGAACATTGATATTATCCTAGATAAAGGTCTAAACAACCTGAGCTTAAAAGATCAAAGAACCTATTACGTGTTTTAGGTTTCCACAATTGGTATCAGAGCCTCGTGGCTCTCGATCTAGGATTTACATGGTTAGTTTTATCTACACAATTTATGTTTTTCTATTTTTCGATGATCATCTAATTTGGTTTATGGAAAAAGGATGAAAACCCTAATTCATTGATGAAGCTGCTGTTTGTGTTCGTTATCATGATTACCTTAGATGTTCATGGTCTATATTTATGGGGACGTGATCAAATCTGATTAGGGATTGATATTATACAAGGAAGTTGTGGTAGTCGTTAGTAGTACAGCAGTAGGATGCAAGGATATGTGGTTTTAATGGTATTCATAATGAAGAATCAGCAATTCGGTATATGGAAAAAGGATGAAAACCCTAATTCATTGATGAAGCTGCTGTTTGTGTTCGTTATCATGATTACCTTAGATGTTCATGGTCTATATTTATGGGGACGTGATCAAATCTGATTAGGGATTGATATTATACAAGGAAGTTGTGGTAGTCGTTAGTAGTACAAGAGGCAAAATACTGGCAGAGCTTACATTGCAGGGCACGAATGATGATTGTTAAATACTGCCTAAGGGGTGAAATCAAGATGTTGGAAATTGAGCTTTGGAACCTAAAAGTCAAAGGTACTGATGTCGTGAGTTACACTATGCGTTTTCAAGGAGTTGCACTGATATGTGGATGGATGTTTCTCGAGGAATCGGATGAAGTTGAGAAATATGTTGGTGGACTTCCTGATATGATTCGGGGAAATGTAATGTCATATCAACCCAAGACAATGGAACAAGAAATTGAGTTTGCTAATGATCAGATGGATCAAAAAGTCCTCACAATTTCTAAAAGATATGCTGAGCAAAAGAGAAAGTTGGAATTTAATGCTAGGAACAATCAAGGGTACCAACAACAAAACAAGAACACTGGGTGAGCTAACACTGCTGGGCTCGGTGAGAGGAGGGAGTACAAGAGAACATTTCCATTGTGTACAAAATGCAACTATCACCATAAAGGGCCATGTACTCCCAGATGTAATAAGTGCAAGAAGATCGACCATCTCGCTCGTGACTGTAGGACTTCTGGTCCTAATGGGAATAATAACAATTGTGGGAACTTCGGAACAACTCAGAATGCTGTCACTTGTTATGAGTGTAGTGTTTAGGGGCATTTCAAGAAAGACTGCCCGAAGTTAAAGAATAGAAACTGTGGTAATCGAGGTGGGAATGGTAATGCTCCAGCAAAGGTTTATGTGGTGGGCAATGCGGGAACAAACCCGGACTCTAATGTCATTACGGGTACGTTCCTTCTAAACAACCGCTATGCTTCTATCTTATTTGATACTGGTGCCGATAGAAGTTTTGTATCTACTACATTTAGTTCCCTAATTGATATCACACCAACTACATTAGAGCATTATTATGATGTTGAACTAGCCGATGGGAAAATAATTGGGATAAACACTATCATCTGGGGTTGTACATTAAACTTCTTAAACCATCCATTCAACATCAACTTAATTTGCATAGAACTTGGTAGTTTCGACGTCATAATCGGTATGGATTGGTTATCAAAGTACCACGCTATCATTAATTGTGTCGAGAAGATCGTTCGTATTCCCTGGGGAAATGAAACCTTAATTATTCATGGTAACGAAAGTAATCAGGGAAACAGGAATCGTTTGAACATCATTTCGTGCACCAAATCTCAGAAATATTTGTTAAAAGGACATCATGTCTTTTTGGAACATGTTACTATGAAGGAGACTAAAGACAAGTCGGGGGAGAAGCGACTTGAGGACGTACCAATCATTTGAGATTTTCTTGAAGTATTTCCTTAAGATTTGTCGGGTCTTTCACCGACTCAACAAGTGGAATTCCAAATCGATTTGATGCCTGGTGTTGCACCTGTACCACGAGCACCTTATCAATTAGCTCTTTTTAAAATGAAAGAGTTGTCAGAGAAACTGCAAAAACTATCCGACAAGGGCTCTATAAGACCTAGTTCCTCACCTTGGGGTGATCCGGTTTTGTTTGTCAAAAAGAAGGACGGATCATTTCGAATGTGCATCGACTATCGGGAATTAAACAAGCTGACGGTGAAGAATCATTATCCACTCCCAAGGATCGACGATTTATTTGATCAACTACAAGGATCCAGTGTTTATTATAAGATAGACTTATGATCGGGTTATCATCAGCTTTGAGTACATGAAGAAGTAATTTCAAAGACGGCATTTAAAACTCGGTATGGTCATTACGAGTTCCAAGTCATGCCATTTGTTTTGACGAACGCACCGGCAGTATTTATGGATCTCATGAATTGGGTGTGCAAACCTTATTTGGATAAGTTTTTGATTATCTTTATTGACAATATACTAATTTATTCAAAGAACAAGAAAGAACATGAAGAAAATCTTAAGGCAATTCTGGAATTGCTTAAGAAAGAAGAATTGTATACTAAGTTCTCTAAATGTGAATTTTGGATTCCCAAGGTACAATTCCTTAGCCACGTGATTGATAGTCAAGGCATTCACATGGATACCACCAAGATCAAATCCATAAAAGATTGGGCATCCCCTAAGACTCCTACGGAGATACAGCAATTTTTAGGTCTTGCCGGTTATTATCAGAGATTCATCGAAGGATTTTCGAAAGTTGTTAATCCAATAACCAAGCTCACTCAGAAGAAAGTCGCCTTTGAATGGGGTAACAAGCAAGAAGCAGCTTTTCAGACATTGAAAAATAAGTTGTGTAGCGCGCCTATTTTAGCTCTCCTTCAAGGAGCTAAGAACTTCATTGTGTATTGCGATGCGTCGCATAAAGGATTGGGTGCGGTGTTGATGCAAAACGAGAAGGTGATTGCTTACGCATCACGACAGTTGAAGATTCATGAGAAAAATTATACTACTCATGATTTGGAACTTGGTGTAGTGGTGTTTGCTCTAAAGATTTGGAGGCACTACTTGTACGGAACCAAGTATACGGTGTTCACGGATCATAAGAGTTTACGACACATACTTGACCAAAAGGAGCTGAACATGAGGCAACGTCGTTGGTTAGAGTTGCTAAGTGATTACGATTGTGAAATTCGTTATCACCCGAGGAAAGCAAACATAGTGGCCGATGCCTTAAAGCTGTAAAGAACGAATTAAGCCATTACGGGTTCGAGCCTTAGTCATGACTATTGGTTTGGATCGCCAACAAATTTAGAAGCTGTAATAGAAGCACAGAAACCAGAGAACATCATGAAGGAAGATAATGATTATGATCATGTATGATATACCGAAGGGAAAAGTTGGAACCCCGAGCCAAAACGAAACTCTATGCTTAAATGGCAGGAGTTGGTTGCCATGTTATGGTGATTTAAGGACTGTGATCATGCACGAGTCCCACAAATCAAAATACTCTATCCATCCGGGTTCTGACAAAATGTATCAAGACATGAAAAGCTATATTGGTGGCCCAATAGTGAAGGCCGAAATCGCCACATATGTTAGCAAATGTTTGATCGTTGCTAGGGTCAAGACTGAACACCAAAGACCATCGAGATTGTTTGTACAACCAAAGATACCTCAATGGAAGTAGGACAATGTCACTATGGATTTTATCACAAAGCTTCCTAAGTCGCCACAAGGTCATGACACCATTTGTGTAGTTGTTGACTGTCTTACTAAGTCTGCAACCTTTACGCCAATGAGAGAAACTGATTCCATAGAGAGATTGGTGAGAATGTACCTAAAGGAGGTAGTCACGAGGTATGGAATACCTGTCTCAATCATTTGTGATCGTGACCCTAGATTCACATCAAATTTTCGGAGATCACTTCAGAAGGCTTGGGTACCACTGGAAATTAGTACTACGTACCATCACACAAACTTATGACAAAGCAAGAGAACATCCAACTCTCAAGATAATGCTACTGCTTGTGCGATCGACTTAAAATGTTGAAAAATACATTTGCCACTATTGGTTTTCCTTTACAACAATAGTTACATGCTAGCACAAGGTGCACCATTTGAAGCACTTTACGGTCAAAAGTATCGTTCACCTGTTTGTTGGGCCGAGGTTTTTTTTGTAGAAGTTCAACTCACCGGTCTAGAAATAGTTTAAGAGACAACCAAGAAGGTCATCCAGATCAAACAAAGAATTCAAGCTGCTCACGATCGACAAAAGAGTTAAGCCGATCTAAAGCATAAGGGGCGAAGAGTTTCCAGTAGGGATAGAGTTATGCTTAAAGTTTCACCTTGGAAAGGGGTCGTACATTTTGGTAAACAGGGGAAGTTAAACCCTAGATATGTTGGACCTTTCAAGGTGTTGGAAAAGGTTGGATCCGTTGCTTACAAGCTTGAGCTTCCTCAAGAGTTGAGCAAGGTTCACAATAAATTTCATGTATCTAACTTGAAGAAATTATATTCTGACGAACCATTAGCCGTTTCGTTGGAAGGACTTCATGTGGATGACAAGATCCGTTTTGTAGAGGAACCCGTAGAGATCATGGATCAAGAAGTCAAACGATTGAAGCAAATCTGTATCCCAATCATCAAGGTTCGATGGAACTCGAGGAGAGGTCCTGAGTTCACATGGGAACGTGAAGACCAATTTCAAAAGAAGTATCCGCATCACTTCATTAAACTTGTACCTTCGTCAAGTGTTGCAACTTGAGCCTTGAGGACAAGGCTCTTCTAACGGGTGGAGACTGTAACATTTCACATTTTCAGGTCATTTACGACTTCATTTATTCCATTATTTATTTTTAGAGTTTTACGCGTTCGTTTTTAATTATTATCGTATAGTTAAATCGCGTAAACTAAAAATCATCATTCAACGTAAACGGACACTAAACAAATAAAAGTTTACATCAAGCAAGTGTTATATGATTATTAAGGGTATAATTTATAACTTTTCATAATTTATTTTTATTGGTTATGTAAAACGCTTACGTTTCGCAAAAAATTATATTCGGGCATACCCGGAAGCACCTATACCTATCTATACTCAAGCCAATACCTACAATTATACCCAATACATAAAAGTTAACTCACTTTATCACTTATTAGCAACTTAGGCCGGATACATACACATACACTTGATAATTAAATCAAAACTTACTTGTATACTTTCTTAAACCCCACAACTAGTACTTTCATCACAAGTTTCCATAAATTGGCACAACACATGTACCCTAAACACCAATTTCAGCCATGTACATGACTGGGGAGGAGGAGAAGCCTTCTTATACTTGTACTTGAAACCACTACATCTCATGGTTTGGTTTTAGATGGTTTAAGGTTTCCTACTTGCTATATAAGGAAGGTCATACATACTAGCATTCATTTACATACTCCAAGCAATTCACCAAGCCACAAAACTCTCTCCATTTCCATCTATAACCCATGGCTCACCCTTATTTATTTAGGGTTTCATATAATTTTCATATTCAAGCATACAAGTATTCATTCTAAGTATATCTAAGATCATTCAAGTGCATTGGAAGCTTGGGTTTGTGTTTTAACAAGAAGCATACAAGAAACATAATTAGGATTTTCCTAATTAGGGTTTAATCTTGTGGTTGATTCATTAGGTTTAAGCTTATGTATAAGCTTGTGTTCATCATCCTACTACTCATCTATAAGGTCTATTTAAAGTCTAAACATTCCATTCATTCATTAAATTATGTACATGCTTGCTTATATATGTTAATCACCACCTAGCTTATTTTCATTAAATTATGAGATATTACAAGGACATTGTTGTATATCTTATATCATAACACGGGGTCGATTCTTGGATTTGGCTAGTTTCTAAAGAGAGAAACACTAGAGAGAGAAAGTGTTTTCTATGAAATGAAATAATGACTAGCTTACCTCTTCTAAGGTTGGAAGAGGCTATATATAGTACTTACAAAATACCGGGTATTCGTACCCGACTTAAAACCGAAACATGTACTATAACATTAACAAGATCTATAATAAATATAAAAATACACGGGTGACCGAGTCTTTTTCTAATATCTAACAATCTCCCCTAAGGAGGTCACCCCTGATAATACCAAACTTAATCACTATTAGTCCTTTAGCTCGTGACATTTAAATATCTTTGTACATTTTGGGTAAGATAGATTCTTTGATTCATCTTACGCTTGTCTTTGACTATGATCTTGAGCTTTCTTAAGATCATCGCCCAAACATAATCTTACATCATCTTGTAATGGATCGCCATCTTGTGTAATTATGAATGAATACATGACATCAGAGTTTACGGAAGCTTTGACACCTCTATGAGGTCTTTCATAACATCATAACAAGTGTAGGTCGTGTCTAGCATTCGATTTATTTTCTTGACATTACTGGAACTGGGTATCTCCATCTCCATCTCCATCTTTAAATGATCTTGTAATGAAACAGTTAGTAATAAAGAGAAAACTGATTTGAAAAGACAGTCTAAGTGTTTCTTATGAAAGACTTTTGTAACACTTCGAGAGTTTTGATTGTTTGTCAAATGATCAATAACCGTCAATTCTTATACTGAACAGATGATTCACAACAGAATCGGCACCATCGTTCTTTCCAGTTGACACAAGTTTGATTCTTATAGAATCGCACAAGTCACCTACTTAGAGCTTGTTTGATGTTGGCTCTAGCAGGATTTCCATCTTCATTGTGAAAAACCATTGTTTCACTCAGATGTTCTGGCAATATCACAAGGATAATGCGTAGGACTCTTAGGATAGACTTGTTTCCATAAGTGTGAAAGACAAGAGAAATTGGGGATATGTGTCTTAATGAGATTAATTGACGATCTCTTGGCTCTAGACTCAATAGTGCGTTTTGGTTCTAGTAATCAGTAGGCTGGAAGCAGACTGCCACCTGTTCAATATCAACTAACTCCAGAGTGAGAAAGTCAATAGATAACGTGTTTAGTCTCCGTGAGAAATGAAACAGAAATCTTTTGAGAGATTCTGAGTGCTAGGGAAGGGTTGTGCATTGCATCCCTGTGTTCCATGGAATGTCGATCTTCAATGACACAATCATCTAGTTGATTCTGGCAGCAATATTGAATTGACCCGTTTCTGCCTAAATGAATGGAGGCTTCTTTCTTTACACCCTTTAATCTTTACAATTCCGTTTAATTCTTCAAACCCTTTCAGTGGCTTACCGAGACTTCATGACTAGTACCTTGTTGGGTTTATTCTAGTGACTAGCTCCATTCTCAGTCGGCACTTTCCCTATTCCACTTTTACTTCCTTTCTATGTCATACCTAAGGACTTCAACACTACCAGTGGATTGTTCCCTGAGTAGATCCCTCCGGTATGGCTGATCATTGGAATAGTACCTAACCCTTACCAACCTTATAACATCAATTAATAAAATGCATGGTCGGTCCTTTGTACTGTTCCCTTTCCATAAAACCAATTTGAAAATCAATGAGCACTTATGATATAAAATATCAAAGCGTTATTAGTACCTCGATTGTTTTTTGACATTTTTCAGAAACGCTCCCCTCAAAATGTGCTTCATTATCGAAAATTGTTTAGCACGTTGGGCGAGTAATGAGTCGCCAAAAGATCACTGTTCTTTAGTATACACATATTTTTAATCACATTTTCTCCCCTTATCAAAAATTTAAACCCTTTAACATTTGGAATCAATTGATTTAAATATTATAAAATTTGGGAGAAAAGTATGCCTTAAATTCGCAAGTCGGTAAGAAAGCCATAAAATGGCCCCCTCAATCAGTTGAGGATAATAAATAACTCCTACACTTATCATCAACAATTAACTACTTACTAATGTAATGATATATTTTTTCATATAAGAGACAAAATTGACCTTTTTAATTGTAACGAGGATGTCGTCCCACGTTGTTCTGTTGATCACCTGTAGTCAATATCTCTTATTCTTCCCCAACAAAAGCGTTATAGATTCGATAGATCATCCTGTCTGTAGTCCTTTTCTCGATTGCAGTGATGAAGTCTTTGCTTCTCTCTTGTCATCCTCGAACCCCACTCCTAGTCTCCATGCACATATTGTACTCGTACAGAATAAAGTCTTTACCATTTGGTCCAGCTTTTCCATGACTCTTGTCAACGTCCCATCACTAAAACTTGTGAAAGCACATTCAGCCTTCTCATTTTCTTTGATCATGTTTATGTCTCTGTAGACAACTGCTCTTGGCTTAGGGACGATGAATAGTCTCTATGAAGTAATAGTCGGCTCATCCAATTAGGACATTCAAGTATGATCTTTGTTTGGTAACTTTCAATCCCAGCTGTAAGTCACCACACTATCCTAGATCTCCAGGTTTGTCTTATCCACATGTTGACTTCTGTGTAAGACTATCTTGTCTGTCTTGGGCAATGTTGAGCTTTTCTTGATATTGAGTAGGAACAGATCTCAAAATCATTGGATGAAGATTTTTAAATCCCTTTTCTGAGATCCTGTCTCTTGGTATCACACGTCCGTAGTATTATCTCTCTTAGGTAAGTTGTATCCGTATTTTTTTCGAATACCTTGACACTGATCACACTGAGAATTCGCATCTGCGATCTGACTGCTTCACGATTAGAGGACTCACTGTGTTTGTTGATATAGAATTCCTTCCTCCTAAACCACCAGTGAGTGATGCCATAGACCGCACTGATGTCATATTCGCGTTCACTCTCAACCCACAACGATGGAACTAATTCTTCAAGGCCAAAGTCTAGGTAACGAGCGGCTTTGAGCTTGGATATGGATAAGCAATTTTCGCTCTTTGTCACCTGTCACCGATATTCCAGATCCTTATGAAGAAGAATGTAGTTGAATAGTTACCTGACCTGGTGGACCTCCTAAGGGCAGTGGTTCATATATATTTCTCAGAATTTGATGACCCTCAGGATTACTCAAATCAACTTTATTTGTCAGCAGCTTATGGCATTCATCCATCTAATATTGAAGAAAGACACTGTTCTTGTGAAAGGCTTAACAAGTTGAAAGCTGGTCCTTCTAAAACAGCTTTGCAAGCTTTCCTACTTCCTGTCTCTGCAAACCATTTGATGAACGACCCAATATCATATGTCTTCCTTTGAAGCTTGTTTTCCTCAGGAACTTTATACGTTGGCGATAATGCATTGCCAGTTTATGTTCTGTTCTGGGAAATCATTTGGGGGAATGGTCTATTCTGGTTCAGGTGTAGCAGTCTCTCGCTTTCTGGAATCGGCTTAAACCACGTAGTGGTCGACACCTTGGGAATGTGAGCGTTGTCAGTGTCCTTTATATCTGAGTCATTCCCTTCATCCTGCTTGAAATGTCCATCTGAGAGAATGTTCGAGTGTTCTGATTCGAGATCAGATCTTGCATCGAAGAGTCAACACCAGCCTCTCTTGTGTCAGTGATCTGCCATCCAGTTGAGGAGAGAGTTGGATGTTGTTTGGAAGCAGATGCCTCAGACTCCCTTGGTTTCTTTGAACTTTGGTCATCAGCTTTCGGAGGAGGTTTAGCTGACCCAGAAGCGGCAGAATCAGATCTCCTCCTCTTTGTTGATCTACCCTGGTTTGATCCAGCTGAAGGGCCTTCATCATCATCATCGTCTTCATCATCATCACTATCATGCTTTCTCTTGTGGTCTTTAACCTTGTCTGCAACTTCCTTATCCATGGCATCTTCATCTGTTATCAAAGCTTCCATAAGAGCATGGTATAGACGGTAGTTGGCAAATATTTCTGTTTGCAGACTTGATCTTATTCATGTGTCTGAAGAGAGCACTCTTTAGATCAAATTCTTCAAGATCAACTTTATCAGTTGACCTGATGGAGTAAGTTGAATCTTGTTTTCTCTTTACCCTTGTTCCTTTTTGGCTTTGATAATCTCCTTCGGACTCTTTTCAGATTCTTGATTCTTGACAGACTCTGGGCCAGGCAACACAGAGTATTTCTCGATTAAATCTGCAGTGTTCGTCAAGAACCTTAAGGAGAGCATCATCAAGTTTTGTTCCTAGATAATTATCAACAGCCGTAGGAACTTGGGATCTTATTGAAGCCAAAACATCAGCAGAGAGATCAGTCTTCTTCACTTCAGACATCTCTTGTTCCAATCTTGCCACTCTTAGCTGAAGGGCGATGAATGGAGTGATTTCAGGGAGAGATGTGGTGATTGTTGTAGCTTCCGTGTTGATTGGTGGAGGAGTAACCAGTAATGACGGCTTTGAAGATGAGACATCTGTGAAGGGAGCAATCACTGGAGGAGTTGACGTTACTGTCTGATGACTAGGATCAGGTATAGTGGAATCAGACTCCTCTCTAGCTTTAGATTTCTCCTGATCATCTTCGGTTGGTTTGTCATGAAGAAATTGATCCCCAAAGTTAAAAGTGTCATCGAGATTTTTCATGGAAGACATAGAACCAGAATGACTTTCTGGTTTATCATCGATGACACGTTCATCTGTTATGAGCTTCAGGTTTTCATGAACCTTTGGGTAGGCTGTGGCGAGGAATTCATCATCCAGAGTGCTCAGGGTTTTCAGCAAGAGTACACAAGTAATTTTTCCAGAGTCTGATCCAGTCTGGTCTTCTTTCATGGGCTCAGGGTCTGGTCCAGCCAGAGCCTCATGTGCTTTTTCAGGGTCTGAGACAGGAATGCTTACTCCTGATGTTACTGTAGACGTGTCTACTTCATCTTGATCTTTGTCACCTTTAGGAGCAGCGGCTTCTGTTTCACTTTCAGTTCTTTCTGAATCAGACGTTGATGAAGATTCATGGATCACTTTCTCTGATGTGTCATCATCGGGTTGAGAAGAGGGTCCAGTTGTCGAATCAGGAGGAGTTTGATCACGCCTAACAAGGATAAACTGATCAGTAGTTCTTTTCTTCTTTGACAGATCGATCAGGGAATGAGCTACTTGTTCTTCAGTTACAACGGCCTTTCCCTTTCCCACTACTTCATGCAGTTTGGGAGTTGCTTCTGACACTGGATCCCTGATCGTCACTCCTCCAACAGGTGCCCGACCTTGTGGCAGAAAGGCCGGATCTAAGCTAAGCCCTTTATACCCGTTCCATTCAGCATCACCACCGTCTCCTCCCCTTTCTTGGGTGTTTCCAAACTCAACTTCTTAGCTAGTTCGAGATCAGGATCATCATCTTCTCTTTGAGGAATAGATTCTTGTTGAGCTTCATCTTCTTCGTCAACAAGTTGGAAAGCAGGCTTTCCCTTTCTAACTTTCTGTGGAAGCTTACGCTTGGAAAGTTTCTTTGTCGGAGGAGGAGCTGGCTTGGTTTGTTTGACTGGTGTGGTGATGTAGGCTTTTTGGGTGTAGCACGCTTTGTTGCAGGTTTGCATGCTTGCAACTTTCTGAGGGTTTTCTTTGTATTCTCAGCAACCATTTTCAGATACTTGGGATAATACGAGGATTGTTGAATGGCTTCTGTTATCAAGGGATCAGGAATTGCCATTCCAAACACTTCAACTGACTCACCTTTAGGGACAAACTTGAGATTTCCTAAGACATAATCATCTCCAGTGTGATGAACAGCAGAATCAGGACGTCGATGGATGTTGTTATTACTTGCCAAGTAGTAGATTATCACTTTGGAAAACCGTCCATAAGGGATGAGGAGAGGAGTTACTTCTTCTTGGGTTCTTACAGACTGGATTTGTGGCTTGCTTTGTGTGGAGAAAAATGTCTGATCCCTTGAGTAAACTCTTCCCAATCACTCTTCACTTGATAACATTAGTTTTGAGTGACGATCCCCACAGCAATTGCAGAACTGGTTCCTGGGGTTGTCACTTGCCAAAAGTCGTTCACGTCAAGCACTGGTTGAGCATAAGGATAGAATTGCCTCCAAGTTGATACACATAATTCACCCGTAACTGAGACAATTTTCTACAGGTTCAGATATCCCAGCTCATTAACAAAATCAATTCACCCGTGTCACCAGACGAAGGTAACTCAAATGGGTGAGTTGGGTTTGACAGGAGTAAGCGCTAATGCCTTTCTGAGAAAGATCTGCACTGAGACAAACCATTGTTCATCAACTTGACAACTTAATCCCAGTCTTCTCGTTATCTGACATTGTTTTATTCCAGAACTGTTTGCAGGTAGATAGCATGGAACTATTGCTGAGGCAGTAAATGCTGGAAGAAGTTGGTATTACTCAGATGTCCACTGATATCTGAAAGATGGGTTCTTTTTGGATCTTTGGTCATTGAACAGTAGGTTGCTTTCTCGTGTTTAACCCACTGAGAGCGAGGTACAAACTGGCGTCATCAATACTTGTATGGAAGGGAGGAGGTGACAGGAACATTTTGTTCGCCATCGTATTCGCAAAAGGGCATTAACAAAGAAGACAAACATGAAGTGAAATCAAGTTAGAGAGAACGTTACATTGATAAAAGTCATGTAACTGCTCGATTGATTTAAAACGTTTGTAACTCTGGTTTGATTAAAAATCTACTAATTATCAACAGGATCAATTACTTATTAACTAAACCCGATGGGGGTTTAGGAAAAGCACTGGGGCATTCGAATGGGCCATGATAGATATTGGCTTAAAAGTCAAAATATGAAATTTAGCCCAAACCGCCGCTAGGCAGAATGCCAACTCGCCGTTAGGAGAATTGAGCAAACCGCCGCGAAAATATAAAATATTCGACCAAACCGCCGAGAGACGGCGGTTTACCTGTTGGATTAAAATAATAGAAAAATTATGGCAACCCGCTGTTTAGACAACCCGCTGTTAGACAACCCGCCATTTAGGCAACTCGCTGTTGTCAACTCGCTGGTTTGTCAACCCGCCGTTTAGGCAACTCGCTGTAGTCAACCCGCTGGTTTGTCAACCCGCCGTTTAGGCAACTCGCTGTAGTCAACCCGCTGGTTTGTCAACCCGCCGTTAAAGCAACCCGCTGTTTTTAGGCAACCCGCTGTTTTAGGCAACCCGCTGTTTTTAGGCAACCCGCTGTTTTTAGGCAACCCGCTGTTTTTAGGCAACCCGCTGTTTTTAGGCAACCCGCTGTTTTTAGGCAACCCGCTGTTTAGGACCAGCGGGTTGAGTATTTTATTAAAAACTAATAAAATAACCAACCCGCTGTCAAGAAAAATACGCAACTCGCCATTAAGAAACTTAGGCGAATCATTCATTTTTGTTTGAGATAGAAGTCCACACATTAAAAACCTATTAATCTATACCCTATGAACAATTCCCAGTATCTAAGTCATATCTTAAAACACTACAATGGCATTTACATCTAAAAACGATCCTATATCTATTTTTCTTCACTTTTTGATGTGTTTTTGATCGATTCCTTTGATATACACATATAATATATGATATAGATTAAGGATCGAAGAATACCTTTGCAAAAAACACTGAAAATCGGCGATTTGTGACTTCGTTTCTTGGCGGCGAGTTGCGAGTGTGTGTGTGTGTGTGTTTTTATCTTTGACCGAATTTTGCAACTTTTGACCAAATGGCAACTCGCCGCGCTTTTATACTCCTATTTTTTGAAACATGGCAGTTTTGGTCCCTTGGGTTTCCTTCTTCTTTTAATTTTTGTTTTAAGTATTTCTAAGGCTTTTCTAAGATTAGGCAGTTGGCCAACTTAGTCCCTATTGGATAATAAGGCTAGGAAACAAAGAGCAAATGCTTTTTACACCCTAAACATTACACCAATAGATAACTTTGGACCTTTGAGTTAAAATTAATTAACTCCCCTTCAAATATTAACCCATTAGAATACAACAACCATCTAAGATTAGACTTTTATAGCAACCCATAGTCTTTTATAACCCCTTAGATCTTTTCACATTCACTCTCCCCCTCAAACAACGACCCGGTTTCTATTGAAAGGGCTGTAGTCGTTGATTGAGATGAAAAGATCAGGCGAACATCTCCCCCATCACCATTGTTTTATTCTACTCCCATAAAGCATGGATATAAAGTAATCCATGACCAGTCATTAAACCGGGTTGCAATTTGAAGTAATTGCAAGCCTTTTTTTTTTGCTATGTATAAAGGATACACAAAGGCATTTGGTTTACTCATCCTCTCCTTCTTGAAGACGTTTGAGAGTTTAGCCAACCATTCCTCTAAATCGAAGTTTGGTCAACTGGAATCCCCCATGAGATCTTCACCAGTTCAATCGAGATCCACCATTGGTGTATTCGACGGGTCAGATAGAACCATTCCCTATTTCTTAAAGTATCGAGAGCATATTTTGCTTGGATAATAAAGATGCCTCCGGACTTTGAAAACTTGTAGTCCTAAGAAAAACGACATTTGTCCCATCATCGACATCTGAAATTTAGAGCTCATCTCTTTTGAAAATATGTGACACGCGGTATGATCTGTTGAGGCAAAAATGATGTCATCTACGTATATTTGAACAAGTAGAATATGTTTGCCTGATTTGCGTGTGAATAACGTTGGATCCAACGACACCCTTGAAGAAATTGTTGGCCAACATGAACTTGAGAGTGTGTATACCACGCCTGGTGCTGCTTTAGCCCTAAAGAGCCTCTTCAGACGATAGACGTGAGTAGGATTTCCTGGTCTTCAAATCCATTCAGGTTGACGACAAAGACTTCTCTTGAATGATCACCATTTAGAAAATCAGTATTTTGTGACATCCATTTGATAGATGAACATAATTCATGGTTGCGGCATGGCAATGAAGATTCTGATAGCCTCTATTCCGTGGAACTGGAGCAAACGAATCTCAAATCAATGCCTTCCTCCTGACGATATCCTTTGCACAACCGAGCTTTTATTTGTTTCAGTACATACACCATATCATCAAGTTTCACATTGTAGATCCACTTGAGAGCGATAACATAACAAGAATTGGACGAAGGTACTAATTCCCATACTTCAAGACAACATATTCGTGAATTACATCTGCATATCTTAAAACTAGCAGTCTTATATCACGGCCATTTTGAAGTTCTTAGTGTCGACTTTGGACAGTTCCGTAGGTAACAGCACCTCATAAAGGCATCGGATGCTAACTGTTTTTCCTGGTAGATACAGGACGACGAGGGATTCCAACAATGTTATCTAGAGGATGATCTTGGTTCTCATCTTCTGAGAGATCGTGGAGGGTAATTAACTGTTGTTCTTCCTGAATTAACACTCCCAAATGATGACTGTAACCGAACCTGTTCTCCAGTAACAAGTTATGTGAAGATGTTAGAACAAACGTGATTGATTGGGGGGTCTTCGTGAGTTGGTATCTTCTTCAATTCCGATGTCGTAATGGATGATCGCCTATCTTGATGTCACGATGAAGACTTGTAGACAGGTGGGCATCTTGAGCAATCGTTGTAGACAAAGATGTACCTGGTGGAACAACTTGAGCGTTAATATCAGTAGCAGAAGGTACTGGTTCATTGACTCGAGATTGTTCAATGTATTCATCAAACATTGGTTGAAATAACATCTCCAGCTCTTTATCTGATGGATCGAGCCGATGATAGTCATTTGTCTAGGGGTCAGGATGAACAGCTTGGGTCCCGAACCATGTGACAGGACCATCACTGATGCATCTCATCGAATGTGACGTGAATTGTTTCCATTAATGACAGTTCTCTGATGTAGATTCTATAGGCCCCTTCTGCTAGGAAGCAATACCCAACGAAATCCAAAGTCCACTTTGGCTTGAAATTTCCTAAACTTCGCTATCCATTTGTAGATAGCAACAGGGCACCCAAATACTCAGGAGAAAAGAAAGATCAGGCTTCTTGTTATCAGTCAGCTTGCCTTTTGGTTGCCAAATATGCTTCCCTTTATTCAAGATACGTTTAACAGTGGGGGTCGCATTTACTGAACTCAAAATATTAACAACACACATTTCATGATTTGCAGAGTTTAAGCATTTGTCACATATTTTGCACACAGATTCAGAATTCGAATTAATTACAACACGCTTAGAGCTAATGCTAGAATCAATCCGATTCACTTTTGTCCATACTGACTTATTTGTCCTAAGGTGTACTTCTACTTCCTTCTTATTCTCCTTCTTAGCAGGCAGGATCCTATTTTTCTTTGTATTGCTTCTAGGCTTTGATCCGCTACATCAGTGGAAACGTTTTACTCCTGTAGAGGGAATCATAGGGATATTAGTCTGTTGAACTTTCTGGTGCACTTCGTGTTTTTGTGTTTTTGCAGATGAAGTTCCTGGATTAATCATCCAAAAGTAACTAGTTTTTCCTAGTAACAGGGGTAGAGGGAGCCTTGTTATCTCTTTCATTGAAACTTTTTGGGCAAGTGCCAATCACATATTCTAACAATTCCTGAGATAGCTTAGTGTATTGGCAAGCATAGTTAAGTGTATTATCCAGTGGTTTAACTACTCTGGCTTCCTCTACAATCTCCCTAACTGTTTCTACACTCTCCTTAAGATGGCTGATATAGTTTAAATGAGCACTCCTATTGTTCTTAAGGGGATGAGGGATGGGCTTAACGTCAATGGCATACATGCCAGGCGCAAGAACTTTTGGTTTGACATAGTCACTAGTGAAACAAGACTCTTTGCTTCGCAATTGAGCTTTTAGACTCTCAATTTCATTTAACATAGTAGATGTCTTTTCACTTGTGTGAGCTCGCGTAATCTTAATTGAGTCATACAATTCCTTGTAATGTTGTTTGACCTTTTCTAGTTCTACTCTAACGCAATCATTTTGTTCAATAAGAGCAGTGACATCTTTAGCATTATAAGGCTCAACTTCTGATCGATTCACATAACGACTAGAACTTTCAAGTTGCTAATCACAGTTGACTTTTTTCTTGAATCTGATGTTCGAGATTCTAAATCTAAAAGAATGAGTTAAAAATCAGAGCCTTCCTGCACTGTGTGTGATTTGTTATTTATCAAAACTTTCTTGAAAGATGATTGATACTTAATTCAAATTTAGGCCTTCCCTTTACAAGTTTTGAAATATGTTTTTTGACTCCATCATGAACTTTAGACAGTCAGCTTCAAGATTCTAGACAACGGAATTTTTCTACTCATACAGCAATGAGTCGACAAACAATTAACAATCAGATTCTCGTTCCAATGAGAAGGTTTTTCTTTTCAATCTCAGCACATTGCTTGTCAACATTATTCTTGTCCCTCGTATTCATTGATCAAAAATTTTCCATAAATTTAACTTCTTTAAAGAGGGCTGTTTTTGAACTCCTAAAAGTTTCTTAAGAGTTTTGAAAAATGGTAATAACTTCAATGAGTAACATCTTTTTGTATGCTTAAAACCTCTATCCCCCCTGTAACACATGTTGGGTGATTTCTAATATTTGGCAAGTATGTCAAAATTCCCGTCAAAGTTGTGTGAGTACATAAAATTAATCTCACCTGAATTTTAGTTGGAAGAATTCTGGGGACAAGCTAGACAGGAGTTGTAAAACCTAAAACCCAACAGTGTAAAATTACCAAAATACCCCTAATGCAAGAAAAGTACATAAAAGCTTAAATAAAATTCATTTAAGTGTTTAAAAATTACAAAAAATGCAACATGTGACAATTATGAAATTTTTGTAAGATTTAAAATACCTTATGTTATACAAGAAAAATAATTAATAATTATGTATATATATTTTTGCCGAAAATATTTATAAGAATGTATTTATATAATGCAAATAAAATAAAATAAAATAAAGATAAATACAAAATAATTTAGCAAATGATAAAATCAGATTTAAGTATTTTGAAAACCCAAAAACTCGGCCAAAATATTTATAGCATATCCTTTATTCATTTTCATTTGTTAAATCTCTAAAAACAAATCGCCGAAACCCTATAAAACCAAAAGTGATGCATAGATTTTTTCCAAGGCTAGCACCGATTTTTAAAAAAAATAAGGTGATTTGAAGGTCCACTATAGTGGAAAAAAAGTGGAAGGTTTTTAAAGCTTGGTTCGATCGTGTATTGTTTTTTGGGTATCGAATTAAGCAACCAAACGCATACATTCATAAAATCATCCAAGAATCATCAAAGGATTTTTTATATCTCATTTATCATCATTATAATCCATAATATACCTGGGAAAAATGTTCATGCATTTTATATTGAATTTAAAAATAAATCATATTCGAAAACCCAAAATTTTAGATAAATAATGAAAATCGGCTTAAAAACCATTTTTAAATTTGATTTTATATTTTTCTAAAGTTTTTCATATCACATAATAACTCAGATACTTTGATTGGAAAAATTTAGGATGAATTCGAATAATTATTGGGGATTTATCATTGTTTGCCGATTTCGAATTAAAGGAAAAAGGAAAGAAATAAAATTAGGGTTAGGGTTTTGATAATTTTTCCAGGTGTATTTAATGCCAATGATTGGGAAATAATTATTTTTGTGATTGGGAAAAATTCAATTAGGGTTTTGTGAATTAATTAGTTAGCCAGAATTATGATTTAAGGTATAAGGACTTTTTGTAATTTATGAAACTATGGGGTCTATTTTAGACTTGTTATTATATTAATATATTACGTATAAATAAGTTTATGGGGTATAAAATGTCCATTTTGATATTATTTTGAGATTTAAAATGGTTAATTCATATATTAAGTACTTAGAAATTAATTAATTAAAATGAGGGACTGAAATTGTAAATTCTGAAAAGTATAAGGTTTGGTTAGTATTTAATGTATAAAGTATATCTTGTCATATTTGAATGCTATAAGGGCATGTTTTTGTAATTATATGAAACATAAAGAATAATGTTTACTTAATTAATAAACCAAAAGGACTGAATATGTAATTATGTAAAATTAAGGGTTGACTGTAAATTCAGAAAATTGAAGTATAATCAGAATATAATGTGAAACTTTATATTCCACTTTAACCTTGAAAATTGTTGATTTTGTATATTAAACCCTAAAATATGGAAAGTTGTCATATTTAACCCTAAACTTGTAAGGTTGACATGTTAAGTCCCTAAGCTATTCAAAATACTTAATAGAATCTCAAATGATGAATATTACTAAAAATGGAAAGTTACTAAAAATGGAAAGTTACTAAAAATGGGAAAGTTACAAAAAATGTGAAAGATCAAAAAATGGAAAGTTACTAAAAATGGAAAGTTCTAAAAAAGAAAGTATATACTTAAATACTGGGTTTGTAATTCGAATTCATCATTTCTTTAGGTTCGGTCAAGAGGGAGTGATTTTGATATTCCTGTGGTGTTTTCTTTGGTTATTGCTTTGCTTCGGAATAAGGTACAAATATTCTGACCTTATCGTTAAGGTTTCTCATGACATATTCCTCTCTATCTTTGATTACTTATGTATATTGCTAGCAATGCTCTAGCCTTTTATCTTGGTATCTCTTTAATTGATCCGATATTAGTTTCTATTTGAACCCTGCTATGCTACCTTTGATATTTGAACCTTTGACATTGAACCTTTGCTATGATCCCTTTGAAATGAACTTTGATATGACTTTGCTTTGAACCCTTCAGTTTGAGACCCGAGCCACTATTTGTTTCCTAGCCATGAAGGTAACATGGCCGTGTCATTGATGCACCTTTGGCATGACTCATGTGTGGGTGAGTGATTTCTCACACCGTCCCCCATTTGATATTATATGTGCACTATGAAGATTATTATTTGTTTAAGGGGCGTATGGATGCATCCTAGATTTGTTTTGTATTCGATGGATTATGACATTATGATATTTGGATATTTGGTGACTGATGTTTGGGTGCAATCCACGTCTTTCACATTTGGAGCTCGCTACTCCATGGTTACTATGATATGATTTGTTTGGGCTTGGTAATTGGACTTGATTCGACTTTCTGATTCATCTTATCTTACACTATGATTTGATCTTCTGATTTGTCTTACCTTATATTTGTATTCCTTTGATCATGTATTGTGATATCCTTTGTACCTTATATCGTACCTTTATTTCCCTTATCTTTTGCGTTCGATTAAAAATATCTGTTCACTGGGCTTTGTAAGCTCAGCCCGCACTTTCTTTACCCGCTGGCAGGTATATAAGCTAGGAGCTGGAGGGTTGCTTTCCGGGATATGAGTGCTGAGTGTGGACTATAACCTAGAGATCTTAGATTTTGGATATATGATTTTTACTTTTTCGAGAACCTTCGTTATTTTCGGTTAAATCATTTAGGATATTTCCAGTCTTTTAAAACTTATGTACCATAAGTCATGTTGACTTAATTTCTTTTGGTTATTTATTGAGACTTCCGCTGTTTTAATGCTGTGTTATTGATTATGGTAGCCTTTGATGTCACACATATTTGTAATACTTCTACCCTTAGGGTTCGGGGGCTTACAATTTATGGTATCAAGAGCTGCCAGGTTAATATGAAACGAGTGTCTTATGACCTTTGAGGCTTAGGCTATGACCATGTGCAGGATTGGGTAGAACATTAGGTACCCCCCCCCTTCTGCGTAACTCTCTTCCGTAACCTATCTTGTTTTCTGTTTGCTAATCGTTTTCTCGATCGTTTAGATGGTGAAATTCCGTAGAACTTAATATGAATCCCTACACAATAATTGAACCATAATCATATTCAACCACAATGAAGAACCATATTCTTATTGACCATGAATATGTAATGGCCTCTACGTTTTTTGATGAACGTAATCGTCTGCGAATTTACTTCGATATCCATTTGTTTCGACTTTGATGTAATTCTTGGCAGGATTGGTGGGCTTCTCATCGAGCTAGACCATTGACTGCTTGCTAGGAACTGTGGGATCTAGTAACCCTTTCGCCAACCTGAAATTTGTTTATCATGGTTCCTCCACCGCTTAAGTCGTTAAGCTCATCTCTGCTACGAAGGCACGTACCTGATTTCTCATGGTGCCAAGTTTTCTGGCTTATGTTTAATGGACACATCTTTGGAGAGTCCTAAATATTGAAAATATTTTCTGTTGTACGTAGAATACGCTGATTTTTTCTTTTTCCCGATGAAATGTCTGGACATCCTGGTCCTCCGGCTAAGAGAGATGAATCTGCATTGAGTTAATTCCCGGATCTGAACCCTATCTCAAAGGCTATCCGTATCGTATGGCACCTGTTGAATTGAAGGATTAAAGGAGCGTTACAGGAGATGTTGGAGAATGGTCTATATTAGACCCATGTGTTTCGCCATGGGTGCACCGTCTTATTGTTAAGAAGAAAGAAGGGAAGGCAGCCTTGTTATTGATTACCGCGAACTCAATCGAATTACGATCGTAACCGCTATCCTCTTCCGCGAATCGACGATTTTATTTGACCAACTGCAGGGCCGAAATATTTTTCTAAGATAGGTATCTGCTATCCTGGTATTATCATCAGCTTTCGTGTGAGAGAGCAAGATATTTCCTAAGACTGTGCAGTGCTTTCGTACTTCTTAATGGCCACTACGAGATTCTGGTATTCCTTCGGTCTGACTAAAGC
The DNA here is from genome assembly GCA_026074375.1 of Tanacetum coccineum. Taxonomy (NCBI): domain Eukaryota; kingdom Viridiplantae; phylum Streptophyta; class Magnoliopsida; order Asterales; family Asteraceae; genus Tanacetum; species Tanacetum coccineum. The sequence continues at coordinate 34,853 of BQNB010025631.1, read as the reverse complement.
ACCTCGCTAAGTGTTTATGGATTTGATGAACCGTATTTTCCACGAGTACCTTGACAAGTTCGTTATTGTTTTCATCGACGACATCCTCGTTTACTCCAAGTCTGAAGAAGAGCATGAGCGACATCTACGGATTGTGTTGGAAATTCTTAGACAGAAGAAGTTGTATGCTAAAGTTTTTTGAAAAGTGGCGATTTCTGGATACAGCCAAGTCGCGTATTCTTGGTCATATTGAACTCAGACGGCATCACTATGGATCCATCAAAGGTTGAAGCTATCACAAATGGCCGAGACCTACTACGGTGACAGGAGGTGAAAGTTGTGTGGATGATTGGAGCGTCGGGAGAGTTTTAGGAATTGAAAACGGAGATTGAGTCTACTCTGATATGACTCTTCCCCTCAGTTCGGTGGTTTTCAGATATACAAGTTGATGCATCGAAGAAAGTTTGGGTTGTGTTTTTGATGCAACATAGAAGTGTGAACAGCCTACGCTTCAAGGCAGCTGAAGCCTTATGAAGTAAATTACCAACCCATGATCTTAGTTAGCTGCCGTGGTTTTTTTGCATTGAAGATCCTGGAGGCACTATTCGTAATGGTGAAGCTTGTGATATATTTACAGATTCATAAGAGTCTCAAATATAATTTTTATACTCAGCGAGAACTTAACAAGGAGACAGAGAAGATGTTGGAAACTTTTGAAAGATTATGACACTAACATCCAGTACCATCCGGGCAAGGCTAATGTGGTTGCCGACGCACTTAGTCGAAAATCTGGGATGATATCTTGTTTTGATTACATAATCCTTCATGATTTAGAGCGTTTGGATGTTTGCTATGTGTATCAAGGAACTGGAGGCTATTGGCGAGTATAAGGATAGAGTCTAACTCATGCAAACAGAATCAAAAAAGTAAACTCAAAGAGACGACGGTGAGTTGTGGGCTATTGTGCAAAATGTGAAGACGGTAAACCCATACTGGATTCATGATTGATGATGACAGGTTGTGTGGTTTGAAGATAGGCTATGTGTTCAAATGATCAAGGCACTTCGCGAGAAGGTTATGACGGTAAGTCTAATAGTTCTCCGTTACTATTCACAAGTTCAACCAAAATGTAACAGAGATTTGAAACAGTACTTTTGGTGGAATGGCATGAAGCAAGATGTGGCTACGTTTGTATCCAAATGTATGACTTGTCCGCAAGGTCAAATTTGAAAACCCAAATCCAGGGGTAGTGGTTCTTGTTATACAACTACAGCCGTTGGAGATTCCTATGTGGAAATGGGATGAGATTTCCATGGATTTCGTTACTGGTTTGCCTACTACTCAGAAAAGACATGATGCGATTTGGGTGGTATTGTTGATACGGGCTAAGAAACCAAATCTGCTTCATTTCTTAACCCATCATCGTGAAAGAACTATGGTATTAGTAAGTTGGCGGAAATTTTCGACAGGAAATCTTTAGACAGCATGGTACTACTCCGAAACTCTATTGTGTCCGACAGAGATCCGAAGTTTACGTCTCATTTTTGGAAAGGATTACAGAAAGCTTGGGGAACTCGTCTTAAGTTCAGTACAGCATTTCATCCTCAAACCGATGGTCAGTCAGAGAGGACCATGTCGACTTGAAGATATGTTGAATGGTCTTGTGCTTTAGAATGGACAGGTAGCTGGGATGAATATTTGTGCTTGGTGGAGTTTGCCTACAATAATAGTTGGCATGCTAAGCATCAAGGCAGCACCTTTCGAGCTTTTGTATGGTAGAAAATTTCGAGGCACCATTTGCCGGGATAATAGGTGAGGCGTTTTGATTGATGTACCGGACCTCATCGAGATTACTAATGAAAAAAGTGGCTTTGCTAAGGAGAAATTAAAAGAGGCTAGAGCGGACAGAAGAGTTATGCTGATAAGCATCAACGTGACCTTAGAGTTACAAGTTAGGAGATACGCGTTATTACTGAAAAGTTTCGCCATTCAAAAGGAGTTAAACGTTGTTTGGATAGGACAACTCAGTCCTCGATTCATTGGTCCGTTTTGAGATTTTATTTTTTTTATATGGAACGTATAGAAGGTTTCGTATCGTCTGGCGCTTCTTCCGTAGTTATCGCACGTTCGCACAGATGTCATTCAATGTATCTCTTTTGAGGGATACAGATTATCAATCCATACATGTCGCATTCTTATCCTTTTGACAGAATTAGCCCTGATATGTCTTTGTCCAGGAAACCTGAATCCATTCTGGATCGTCAAGAGAGAGTCATGAGAAACAAAGTCATTCCTTATGTGAAGATCTTTGGGAGAATCACCAGACGGGAGGCTACCTGGGAGACCGAAGAGTCTATGCGAGCTAGTTATCCTTATTTCTTTGTCTAGTTCGGTATGTGTTCGTTTCGTTCTCATTTCGTTTTCATTCCGGTTCATTTCAATTTTCGAGGATGAATTTTTTTTTTAGAGGGGAAGAAGTTTAAAACTTAAAAATCTCAAAACGTGTAAAATTACCAAAATACCCCTAATGCAAGAAAAGTACATAAAAGCTTAAATAAAATTCATTTAAGTGTTTAAAAATTATAAAAATGCAACATGTGACAATTATGAAATTTGTAAGATTTAAAATACCTTATGTTATACAAGAAAAATAATTAAATATTTGTATATATAAATATAACCGAAAATAATAATAATAAATATTTATATAATGCAAATTAAATAAAATAAAAATAAAGATAATTACAAAATAATTTGGCAAATGATAAAATCAGATTTAAGTCTTTGAAACCCAAAAACTTCGGCCAAAATATTTATATGTATATCCTAATCATTTTGCATTTTTTGTCTAAATCTCTAAAAACAAGATCCCTAAACCCTAATAAAAACCCAAAAGTGATGGCATGAGAATTTTTCAAGGCTAGCAAACGATTTTTTCTAAGCTGATTTGGAAGGTCAAGGATTGTGGGAAAATTATGGGAAGGTAGTTAAAAGCTTGGTTTCGATCGTGGATTTGTTTGGGTTCGAATATAACAACGCGAATCAGCATAAATTTACATAAAAACATCAAGAATCATCAAAAGTATTTTGATATCTCATTTATTCACATATTAAATCCATAATATACCTGGGAAAAATGTTCATCTAAACAGGCCTAATAAAGCATTTAAGTTTGATTTTATAAATAAAATCATATTCGAAACCCTAATTTTAGGTATTATGAAATCCGGCTTAAAAACCATTTTTACATTTAATTATATATTTTTTTAAGTTTTTTCATATAACATATAGACTCAGATAATTGTTGGAAAAAATTAGGATGAATTCGAATAATTATTGGGATTTATCATTGAGTTTGCCGATTCGAATTAAAGAAAAAGGAAAAAATAAATAAGGGTTGGGTTATGATAATTTTTCCAGGTGCATTTAATGCCATGATTGGAAATATAAAATAAATTGGGGGGTATTTTTTTTGTAGATTGGGAAAAATTAATATTAGGGTTTTGAGAATTTAATTAGTGTAGCGAAATATAATTTAAGGTAATAAGGACTTGTTTTGTAATTTCTGAAACTATGGGTCTGTTTTAGAACTTGTTTATTTAAATTTAATATATTCTGTTATAAAATAAGTTGGGAGTATCAAAATGTCATTTTGATATTATTTTGGATTTAAAATGGTTTAATTATCTATATTAAGTAATTAAAAATTAATTATTCACAATAGAGGGACCTGAAATTGTAAATTCTGAAAAGTATAAGGTTTGGTTAGTGGTCAATAGAAGTCAAATCTCCCGGATCGGGCTCAATCTTAAATTTGAAACATTCAAGATTCGGAAGAGACATGATGTGAGTGAGTTCATCGGCGAACTCCTCATGATTAAAGTCACTCCTATCGGCAGGAGGAAACTGATCATTCGAAAGATCAAAGATAAACGAATCATATTGAGAAAAATCAACATGAGTAGTGGTACTGCCACTACTCCTCTCTTTAAAATGATCGTTATCAACGTAGAAAGCTTTATAATCAGGAAGAGATAACTCAGAATGAGTAGTGGGACTGCCACTACTAATCTCTTCTAGATTAAAGCGGAAAGTTTCAGATTCGGGAATAGAATTATCAAAGGTGTTAGTCTCCTCCAAGAAAAGATTAGGAAATGTGGAGGTAGACTTGATCACAACTTCGGAAGATGGAGTAGGATTATCTCTTAATGAATCGATCTTAGCAATAAGAAGATTGACATTCAACAATTTTTCACGAAGGATATCGTCTTTGATTGTTGAAAGAATATCATCATCAATCCTTCCAACTTCCGGATCAACAATCTCCACCACCTCTAAGCTGACGATCTCAACATCGGGAGATGATGCATCGACATACTCGATATCCTCACCGTAGGTAGAATCGTCATCACTCGAAGAATTATCATCGTTGGAATTGACAACAATCTCAGAATGTTCATTGAGAGCATTAAGAGGGGTGGTATTTTCACAAAGAGGCACATCACACAATTTGCCGGGAATACCCTCGGACTCACTTGGGATTGGGACAAGGTTCTCAACACTAGACTTTATTACTTCGTCCGATTCCGTTGCTGGAATAGTGTCAAGATGCTCGTCCCCCATACTTAGAGAGTTATCGGGTTCCTCGATTGGTAAAACGGGTGTGATTGCAATGGTATCGTCTTCGTCATCATCATAGCAAATAGGAATCTTCCAATATCGATCTTTAGTCGCTTGCTCTTCCACAATTCGCTTTTTTTCCTCCTTCTTTTGTATAGCTTGACCAACCAAATCACGTAAGGTTGTCATTTGTTCCATAAGCTTATTTTGAGAATTGAGAAGCTCATTTTGGGAATTGAAGATTGGATGATTGACGGTATATTGCGGGGGTTGAACTTGGTCAAAACCAAAAGAATTTGAATCATAGCAAGAATTTTGCTCATGATAATAGTCTTCATTCATTGGTTGACATTGGTAAGTTTCATGAGGTCCCCCGCAATTTTCACAACAAGGATATTGTTGTGGGAAACTCGGTGAAGTTTGTGGAAAATAATCAAAGTTTTGATTGAAACACAGGTCCTGATTGTAGACAAACGGGACTTGAGGCTGACAATCGTAACCGTAATGAGAATCGTTCCCACATAACTCACGAGAGTATGGTACGTATTGTGGTTGTGGAGGATGGTTTGCAACACTTGGAGAATTGTTGGAAGAGTACGGAGTTGAAACATTGATTTGTGTTCCGTTTCCAACTTTACAATAAAAACAAACTCCATCGTATTCATTGCATCCACATTGTTGGCATGTACGAAACAGACATTGTTGTTGCAAACTTTGCAAGTTTTGTAGGGGCTCATCAATGGTTTGATTTTTGCATGGTTCCGGATTAGAGATAATCGGAACTTTCGGAGGACAATTATAACCGTAATGAGCACCTTTCCCACAAGACTTACAAGTGCATTGTCGACAAAAGATTCCATCTAACGAATCACCGCACTCGTGACAACAATGGTCAATGTGTAGAGGACTTGGTGAGGAATTTTCACCGGGGTCCTGATACCAAAGGGGGGAAATGGGGGGGGCCCTTTCTTGAGGAGCATTAACAACGTTGTATGTCATCTGGATGACTCGGAAGTATCTGAAGGTCTTCGAAAAATTTATTTGCTACATAATATGTAAACAAATCTACCTTAAATTTCTTTCGTAAAGAGCACATCCTTGACATACGGACATCCACGGGGTTCCACACCTTGCACACTTTGCACAATTTCGAGGGGGTTTAGGAACAAGAATCTTGTCTTCAAGACCCTTTTTTGAACAACAAAAGTCTGCAGTGTACAAAACTCCCACAGTCGAGCATTCTTTAATCGCGTAAATCGGATTCAACGAGAATCGAATACGTCATAAAGAATCAAACCATAAGATGGATAAGAAAAGAATTAAATGATACGAAGAAAAAGAAGATTATTTTTGGTTTTTCAATTAATTCACAATTTATTTTAACGGACAAAATGAGATAAGACAACTTAAACCAATAGTCAACTCGTTTCACGGTAGCTCTTTAAAAGACAAACGCACAAAGGAGCGGGAAAGCGCGAAGCTATTAAAAACCTTCTCCTTTCGGGTCGTAGTTCCTTGGAACAACCCTCCTTATACCCCTCTTATAGTTTGTTTAACTTTCAAAGGTGAGCCGTACCTCGCAAGTGACACAAAGGCAAGTTTTAAATCTTTTGTTCGAGTTGGGAACCAACAAGTTCACCGGAAGTTATTATGATAATACCTCTGTTGAGAATATTATATTTTGGTATTTTTACCAATTTGTGAATTTTATTTCTTTTTTATGGACAATGTTTTTATATTTTTGGTTTTTTCTTTGGTTTTTATCTGATAATTATACTAAAAGAAATGAAAAATATTTTTGTATTTTTTTTCCTTTTTTTGGTTTTTTTTTTATATAAAAATATTCACAGCTTCAAACACAAATGCCAAACGCAACGATAGACGGTTTCACAGCCTCCCCGGCAACGGCGCCAAAAATTGATCCGTCCAAACCACACCTTAAAATATATATAATATAATAAAATATAAAATATATATAGTAAGAATAGTCTGAAAGCAGAATCAATAAAACCGAGAAGTAGTATAGAATTTTCCCGGGTCGTTTATCCCCAACGAGGCTGGACTGGAGAATCGAAACAGTCGAAGATTTGAGTTTGAAGGAAGGAATTGATTTGAGAGGGTGGAAAAGTCAAATTAAACAATAACAAATAAAAACGTTTAAGAAAATCCTAAAAATTACTAAATTAAGCTGAAAAACGGGAGCACGAATCCCGAACAAAGGGGGAAAAACCTAAAATCTTTAAAAATAACCCTACGAAGAAATTTTCACTTCTAAACTACTCTACGGGACAAATAACGAAGAATGAAAAAGACTAGACCGAAAACGGAGTTCGTTTGACCCAAAAACGAGTCAACACAAAAAACCGTACCCGGACCGTTCTTTAAAAAACGAAAAGTTGTAAAAATGACTCTACGAAAAGTTTTAAATTTTTCCTACAAACTATATGACAAAATAAAATTTTCTAAAAAAGAAAAATATTTTTTTGATAATTTTTGTATTTTTTATGAATTTTTAAAACTTTAAACTAAATTAAATTATAAAAAATAGTAAACTACTTCGAAAAATTCTGAAATTTTTACAAAAAATACTAGACTCTATAATGATCCTAAGAAAAATGAGAAACAAAAAACAGCTTAAGAAATAAGCCCCGAATTAAGCTTATACAGCTTATAAGCTTATGGGGTGAAAATGTATATAAATACAATTGCCCTTGGGACTATAACAGAAAAGTCCCAAGGGCGCAGCGGTGAGGGTGTGTGTTAAAAGGGGGATCGTATCGAGGGGTCCCGGGTTCGAGTCTTGCTCACCCGGATCCCTTGTCTTTCCCTCTTTTTTTTTCGAAAACTTCAAAAAGCAAAGTTGTTAAGCTCGTGGGGCTTAACAACTTTGTCAACTACAACTTTTTCTAAAAAGCCCTCAATAAGCTTAAAAATAAGCTTAAAAATCGACAGTTAGCTTAAAATGGCTTAAAGCTAGAAAATGCTAAGTCTTTGGGCTTATGGTGGACAATAAGCTAGGCTTAGGACTAAATAAGCTAAGGGGATCTAAACTAATCTAAATAAGCTCTAAAAAGTTAACAGCTTAAACTAGATAAGCTGTTGAAAGCTTATGATATACCAGAAAACTAAAACAAGGCTTAAAGGGCTAAAATAGCTAAACTTGGCACTTAAATAAGCTAGCAAAAGGGAATAAGCCAAAAAAAAAACTAACTAATCTATCTAAATAAGCCTACAGGAACAAAATTTAGCTTAAGCAATAAGCTAAACAAAGTCAAAAATGAAATAAGCAATCCTTACACTAAAGTTAAGCTAAAAACAGAAACTGGCAAGTTTGAGGCTTAAAAATAAGCCATCAAATAAGCTTACTAAGGTCTGAAACTTAGAGGGCTTATACAAGAGCTTATAGGTTCTTGAAATAAGCCAAGAACTTGGGCTTAAGTGCTCTTAAAGGCTAAGCAAAGAGAGCTTAAAATCTCCCCTTTGCACCAGGGGAGATTTAGGCTAAACTCAAGGGCTTATTTGACAGCTTATTTAAAGCTGTCAAATAAGCTTCTAACAAGAAAACAAGCTTAAACAGATAGAGTACCCTAGCAATAGGACTTGTGCACAAATTTTGACTTTCTAAAATCCATTAAAACTTGCTGAATGTGTTAAATGAAAAAGGGCTTTTGGATTTTAAAAACTGCTACTAAAGACTTGGTGATTTTTGACTCACCAAAGTCAAAAGACCAAAGATGTTTGTCAGCTTGTTTAACACACACACAACACACTCTTTTTGAACCTTAACTCAAAATCACAAGTGCTTAACTAAATAAGCACTTGTGGTGTTTTTTAAAATCCCACAGTTTCAACAATGGTTTAGAAAAACTTTGGAAAACAATTTTAAAACCTTAAAACTTTTAAAAACAGCTTAAAACAAGCTTAAAACTTAAGCTTAAACTAGCTAAGTGACCATAACCCATACACAAACATTTTTGACCCGTTTTCCATGTTAACCCAAACACCCTTTAAGTCTAACTGTCAAAACTAAAATGCACTTAAAATCTATTTTAACACTAATTCTGACAAAACCTTATATCTACTCTACTTTATTCTAACCTATTTAAGCTATTTGAACTCTAAAAGTCCTAGCTTATTTATGAAATTAAGCTACTTTGTCAGCTAGCTTTTAACTCTAAATGACAGAATTTAAAACTAAATAAGCCACTTAAGTAACTATAACTATAATCAACTTTAAATTTCTGAATTTCTAAACTAACTAACACTATATAACAGAATTAAGCACATACAAAGGATTAAGCTACACTACATAAGCTAAATGTAAATGCTAAAATGAAATTTGGAATTTGAAACCTGAATTTTAGAAGTCTCAGACCTAGCCACTCTATCTGAATGAGTGGCTTAAAATTGTAAACCTAATGGCTTCCAAAGCCTCTAAACCTTGAGCTTAAAGCTCAATAAGCTGAATTAGCTTATTTCTCCAAATAGCTTCCAATTTGAACTCAATTGAATTCAAGTAATCATGTTTTGATATGAAATGAACAAAACAAGTAAATGAGTGACTTAAATCAAGCTTTTGACTGAATTTGAGCTTATTAACAAGTATAAGCTCAAATGAGCTTATGAGAGCTTATTGAAGTAAAAATTCCTTAAAACTGAAATCAAAGAACAAAGAAGCTGAGATTAAGCTTTTATTGATCAAATGTAAAGGAACAAGCTGAAATGACAATAGTACAAGTAAATTAGAACAAATTCGAAAAGCTTAAAAGAAAATTGCTTAAAAATAAGAAAAATGCAAAACTGAAAAACTTGAACTTTTAACTCTAAAAAACTACACTTCCACTACATAAAAAACTAGTGTAAGAAAAAAAAACTAACTTTTTAGCCACAATGGCTTTACATTGCTTTTATAGAAGAAAAATACGACTAGGTCTTGTGTCTCCTTGGTTTCTTGCAAGTGTGTTTGTTTGTAGACACACAAACACACTGTTTTTGTTTTGTGAGTGCAAAGTCAAGCAAATCCTAGCCCTTTAAATTCCTTGGTTCTTGTTTGGATCATCTATACCGTCGAAATGAGTCTTAGGGAGTTGTGGGATTGCCAACTTGGCAATCTTACAGCTGGGAAAGGTAGTGGAGGGGGAGGGAAGGGTTTATCCAAGGTGTCGAAGAGATGCAGGACAAAAGAGGGGAGGCAAACCCGTGAGATGGTTGGAGTTTAAAAATGGCGGGAAAAGGTGTTTGTAAAGGTTGGGGGTGACAGGGCACAAGTTTACCCGTGTTGGCAAGGTTGGTCCTTGAGGGTGTGTTTAGTTGTTGCACCACACGTCCTTGTGGTTAAATAACTTTGGGGACTTTGGCAGAAATAGTCCCCAAAGGTTATAACACCTTTTTCAGTACACGTCCTTGGTGGTTATAACTCTTTGGACTTGACAGATTAGGTCCTTGGAGTATAACTTTGTTATTTAGGCAGCTTTCACCCTTGTCTTTATTTTTCTCTTTTCCTCTTTAAATATAAGTTTAGGGTTTTGGCAATTTTAACCCTCAAACTTATATTTCTTCACATGTTGACTTTTGGATTTGGGGATGACTTGGGTTGACTTTCTGTTGACTTTTTCAGGCTTGGGCTTGGACTTTGACTTTGACTTTGCTTTTCCATTCCGAGTCCGGTTTTGTCGATTTGGCTTCGTTTTTCGTCCTTTTCTTAATTATCCGTTCCTGCACAATACAATTAGCAAAACAAGCGTATATTTGGCATTTTAAGTCCGTTTTTGGTTATTTTAGCTCGTTTTTAAAGGTAAAAGGTATGTGTAATTACACACATACCATTAGGGTTATACATTAGAGGTTCAACGGATGAGTCGATATGGTATGGTTATACATTAGGCGTTCAACGGACGAGTCGATATTGTATGGTTATACATTAGACGTTCAATGGACGAGTCGATATGGTATGGTTATACATTAGAGGTTCAACGGACGAGTCGATATGGTATGGTTATACATTAGACGTTCAACGGACGAGTCGATATGGTATGGTTATACATTAGAGGTTCAACAACAAGTCGATATGGTTAGGTTAAACATTAGAGGTACAATGGACGAGTCGATATGGTACATTTTATACATTATAACGTTCAACTGACGAGTCGATATGGTATAGGTTAAACATTAGAGTTCAAACGGACAAGTCGATATGTTAGGGTTTATACATATAGGTTCAACGTAAGAGTCGATATTTTTAGGTTTTACAATTAGAGGGTTCAACGGATGAGTCGATATGGTATGGTTATACATTAGACGTTCAACGGACGAGTCGATATGGTATGGTTATACATTAGACGTTCAACGGACGAGTCGATATGGTATGGTTATACATTAGACGTTCAACGAACGAGTCGATATGGTATGGTTATACATTAGACGTTCAACGGACGAGTCGATATGGTATGGTTATACATTAGACGTTCAACGGACGAGTCAATATGGTATGGTTATACATTAGAGGTTCAACGGACGAGTCGATATGGTATGGTTATACATTAGAGGTTCAACGGACGAGTCGATATGGTATGGTTATACATTAGACGTTCAACGGACGAGTCGATATGGTATGGTTATACATTAGAGGTTCAACGTATGAGTCGATATGGTATGGTTATACATTAGAGGTTCAACGGATGAGTCGATATGTTAGGGTTATACATTAGAGGTTCAACGGACGAGTCGATATGGTATGGTTATACATTAGACGTTCAACGGACGAGTCGATATGATATGGTTATACATTAGACGTTCAACGGACGAGTCGATATGGTATGGTTATACATTAGACGTTCAACGGACGAGTCGATATGGAATGGTTATACATTAGACGTTCAACGGACGAGTCGATATGGTATGGTTATACATTAGACGTTCAATGGAACGAGACGATATATAGGGTTATACGATTAGAGGATTCAACGGACGAGTCGATAGGTATGGTTATACATATACGTTTCAACGGATGAGTCGATATTTTAGGGTTATACATTAGAGGTTCAACGTATGAGTCGATATGATATGGTTATACATTAGAGGTTCAACGGATGAGTCGATATGTTAGGGTTATACGTTAGAAGTCAACGTATAGTCGATTGTTATGGTTGTACCATTTGATGTTCAACCGAATGAGTCCTATATGGTTGGATTGTATAGTACTATGTTAATTTCGGCTGCACTATTTCACGAAGTGTCACAATGAGAATGAAAAACTTGATTTGGATAGTTTGTCCATGTGCAATGTGAATTAGTATAATTTCGAGTAGTTGTCATTTGGCAATGTAATTCGTGTATGTTTTTTTTTATTGTATGTGAAGACTTTGTTAAACTTTTAAAAACGTTAGTTTAAATAAATCAACAAAGTCAAACGTTTTCGCCCGGCGAAATTATTTTCAAAAAATATTTAAATAATATATTTTTTAACTATTAATTATTAAAAACTCTAAGTTTTTTTACATAAATATAGTTTGAAATATATTAATAAAACTTTTAGTAAAAAATATAGTTTTGATATATTTGTGATAAATATATCAAATTTATAATTTTTTAATAAACCTTTCCCCGGCGACATGTCGCCGGGGAAAATGTCTTTTTTATTTTGACATATTTGTGATATATTAAATAATACTCATAATTTTTAATAACACTTTCCCCAGCGACATCTCCGCCGGGGAAAGTGACTTTTTTATATTATGATATATATGTGATAAATATAACAAATTTTATAAATTTTTTTAATAACTCCTTTCCCCGGCGACAATGTACGAGTGGGGAAAGTGTCTTTTTATTTTTGATATATTAATAAAACTCTATAATTTTAATAACACTTTCCCCAGCGACATGTCGCCGGGAAAAGGTAAGCGGGAAAATTTCCCGCTACGTTTTACGTAGAAATATTTGGTTAAATTTTAACGACCTTATCCCCGGCGACATGTCGCCGGGGAAAAGTTCAGAATACTTTGACCAAATTTTCTACGAGAATTGGTGCCACGTAGGATCTATTTTGTCGTTTAGTGCATATTCTCCAGCGACATATGTCGCCGGGGAAAAGTCCGTCACCTGTTCTCCTATTTCTTGTAGTGACATAGGTCCGCTCATGTTATTATGGGAAATTCAATAGCAATGGGATCGATCAGTTACAACTATTTCGAATAACTATGGGTGATACATAGTGTTCTTATACAATAAATAAAAAAGGGAGGGTAACCAACCCGACCCTGATGGCACCCACTAACCATGGTTAACATACGAGACGTAATTTGTTTAACACCATGGAATACGTCATTATACGGACAGGATAAAAACCAGTGAATTCACATGTTATACATTTATACATATACTTGTTCTAATCTTGGAAACATAGTGAGCACAAAAATCAATGACTTCCTAAGGTATGTTTTCTATCAGTTACGTATACGTGTTCTAGATAAAACAATGAGTCATCCGAATACCACTTTGGCTCGTTTCTTCTAGTGACGGGAGCTAGGGTCATTTCAGTTCACATGTTATATAAATATGCCTAACTTCCACTAAGTCATGCTAGTATTCTTTGGCACCAATATAGTCACATGCTCACAAAGTAGTGATTTACTTGGCTGTTAAACATACCAGCTTGACTAGACACTTTGTTGCCTGATTGATGAAGTCATCATCACAAAAAAAGGTAAAAAGTGAAGAAGGTCTACTGGATCATTCTGGATCATGACATATTGGTTCAAAAAGACAAGTGTTGTGCAAATATCAATTTAACTAGTATAGTGCCTAATCATTTTGCTGGTACGTGTGATGATTGAATTTCCTTCAAGTGTGAAGAAACAAAATGCTTCAGGATGGTCCGAAATTATAAGCTGGTGGACCTAGAGAAGGGATCTACGCATGCCTAACATAGTGTAGTGATTTTGAAAAGTTTATAAAAGTCAACCATAAGTATATGCCAAGACAACGCACTTTTTAGCTAGAATATACATATTCATTTTTTTTTTTTTTTTTTCCGGGGGCTTTTAGGGGGGTTTTAAATTGACCAAATGCTTAGTGCTCATGACGCAAGTTATCGGTCACCATTGAAAAATGGGGACTTTACGTCTTAAGGTAAAAGCTATAAAAAAATTTAAAAAAAAAACACTATTATATATCCTTCATAACCTATACTTAAGAAATTCTTAATATTGTACGTCAATCTACACATCCAGTCATTTTATTTATAAATTAATGTCATAATAAAACTATAAACCTTTATAAAGGTTTAACATAGTAAATGCTCTAACAATAGGATTAATGATAGGTTTATGAATAAAAAAGCTTATAAATTAATACAAATATATGACACATAAATGTTATTAACATTTTAAAATATTTACCAATGAAAATGCTTTGAGACCACTAGTACAAAAAGTGGATTTGGTCACACATGGGCAAAATGAAACGGCCACACATTCACATATTTATGTGGCTAAAGGTACCAAAATAGACAACATTTACTAATTAGCCACACATGAAAATTTCGATTGTGTGACCATTAGAACTGTATTGCCACACATTCGAACATTATGTGGCTAAAGGTAACTGGTAATATTATTTAGCCACATATGAATTTGGAACGCGTGACAAATACAAGTAAGCTTGAAGCATTAGTCACGATATACATATAAATAGTGACAAATATATGTCACACACTTGAACAATGTGACCAAATTGGCATATATGGTCACATGAAGTAATTTTTTATGTGTCTAAATCATACAGTCAAGTTTTGTCACACATTATTTAAGGGTGACTGCTATCTTTTGCTAATTATTTAGCCACATATGAATTTGGGACGCGTGACAAATGAAAAGTAAGGTTGAATCATTAGTCACGATATACATATAAATAATGACAAATATATGTCACACACTTGAACACTGTGACCATATGCCATATATGGTCACACTAAACGTTTTGTCACACATTATTTAAGTGTAGCCAAAATCCAGTACATATGGTCACGTAACTTAATATGTGTGTTTAAAGTTTAGTTTGTGTTAGCTTGCCAAAAGCTAATGTGTATAGTCACATTTACTTCTAGCACGATCATGTGACTATATGCCTTTACAATAGCCACAACATATCACAAATGTGTGACTAAATTATGTTTATGGCCACATTTAAGGTGATTATATGTGACCAATATATTCATAACAGTCACATCGTGAAGTATTCATGTGGCTATTATTTAGAGCAAAATGTGAAATCGGTTATCATTAAATTTCATATTTGTCACATTGAGTGTTTGTGTATCTAAATTCATAATGTCATATATGGTCACATGAAGTGTTTGTTTATGTGTTTCAATCATGGACTCAAGTTTTGTCACACATTATTTAAGGGTGACTGCTATCTTTTGCTAATTATTTAGCCACATATGAATTTGGAACGCGTGACAAATGAAAAGTAAGGTTGAAACATTAGTCACGATATACATATAAATAGTGACAAATATATGTCACACACTTGAACACTGTGACCAAATGCCATATATGGTCACACTAAACTTTTTGTCACACATTATTTAAGTGTAGCCACAATCCAATACATATGGTCACGTAACTTAATATGTGTGTTTAAAGTTTAGTTTATGTTAGCTTGCCAAAAGCTAATGTGTATAGTCACATTTACTTCTAGCACGATCATGTGACTATATGCCTCTTCTCCCTCTGCTTATTTTCAACTTGTTTCACTTGTAATAAGGTTTTAATAAGTACTTTAGCCTGCAAATGCAATGTGCAAGTGCAATGTGCAAATGCTTGCTTGCAAATGCAAGCTGCAAATGCAATGTACAAATGCAATGTGCATATGCAATCTGCAAATGCAATGTTGCATATGCAATGTGCAAATGCATGCTTGCAAATGCAAGCTGCAAATGCAATGTACAAATGCATGTGCATAAGCAAGTTGCAAATGCAATGAGAAGCTCAATAACACACAAACCAGATAATAACATCACAAACCAAACAGACCAATACATTAAATTTCATAAGGTTTTAAAGAGTACATAATCACCATTACATAAGTCACCAAAAAGTTTGATTCTAAAACAAATCACAAACAAAGCAACATCTAATACATGTTAGACACCATGTAAGACTACCCAAAAAACATTGATCAATGCAAGAGCATGATCAGCTACCACATGACACCTTCTTTTCCCCATTTCCTTATTCTGTACTAAAAATTCCTGGCTCCGGTTTCTTTTCAATTGTCATCCCATGTTCAGTAACATTTGCGAGTCCTCAGCAAAGATCCAGTGACTGGTACAGGGCTTTGTGTTTTCTTGGCAAACTGGTACATATTTTCCCTTTAGACATTGCATAGTAGAATTCAAACATGAGCAATCCTTGCCTGTGGTTTGCCATGTCTGTGCTTTCATTGTCTAGTGCTATGGAAAGTAGTTCCATGATAGATATTCCTCAATTGTGTTATATCCATAAGCATCTAGCAATCCTTGTGTTGATGGCCCATAAAATATAGGAGCACTTGCTTTTGATGTCCCTTTCCTGTCTTCTGAACTGTCTGAGCTTATCTCAATTATTTCTGTAAAAGAAAATTAAGAATAAGCAGATAACATCCTAACCAAAACAACATTAGTCAATCAAATAAGCCAAATAACATACTTAGAAAGATATACATCCTGACTTCGATTAACCAACACAATCCATTTCTAACATATAAATTCATTACATGCATATTGTTTTAGAAAGTAGATTAACATCTTACTCCAATACATAAGGACCAAAATACCAATATACATAACATCATAAAGTAGATTAACATCACTTTCCACTTCTAAGGTTCCTCTTCCCTATCTTCACTTCAGCAAAAGTCATTGTTGGGGGTATCTGCACTCCAAAGGTCTTGCCTTTAATAGCATCCCAGGTATAACATATTCCAAGCCAAGTACAAATTTGTTATTGTACTAGGGTTTTCGACAATAGATGTTTTAGTTGATGCTTTGTAGCTTAGCCGTTTGAACCCACATGCTTCTACTTTAACCTTTGACCCCATGCTTATACTTTACCTTAGAATGACATGAGATGCTTGGCTTTAGCCAACATACATGCATTAGCCTTTCAATGTCTTTCCAAGAAGGTTTTTACACACAATCACTTTCATTACATCATGATTTTTGAACCCTAAAACCTGCCAATTGTCCTTGTATCATTTGACAAATAGTGTACCATTTGATCAACTCTTAGGTGGTTCTGGAGATCATAATCTATCGTCTCATAAGTGCTAATATGAGAAGTACTATATGATTCTGAGTTAGTTGTTGTCTGAGCTATTCTATCTAAATTCACACAATGATTTTCTGCAAGGTAACAACAATTCGAGCTATGCATACTTAAGGAAGTCTTCCCAATTAAAGCTCTGACTAATATTGACAGCAAGATCAAAATCAGTGATATGATACAAAATGGTGTGTGGAAAGGCCTGGTAGGAATGGGTGCTAGCTATCCTTATTATCCCTAACCCACTCTGAACAATGTAGTATGATAAATTTAATGGGTGACGAAGATGAAGTAGGTGTTGGGATTTAAAAGACTTCTTGTGCTGTTTTAATACTTGCTACTCAATGTTTGTGTTCATGCGTGCTTAGCTGGATTAAAGAAGCTACATGAACTTCAAAGAAAATATGCTAGTGGTTTACTACTGCAGTACACAGTTCCTATGCTATTGACTATTCGTACTGCTCAGAGATTAAGATTAAGATTGCTTGATGTTAATGCTGCTGAGAAGTTACAACTGTTAATAAGTTAGTACTGCTTATATTATATGTATCAAGTTATTTGTTTATGGAAAAGATTATATATACTTAGGAAAGTATTATAAGCCGACTATGACTCTTTGGTGTATAAAAAAAAAACATATAATGGACACACATTAGCAGAGAAGCTAAAAAATAAGCAAAAAAGGAAATAAGGAAAAAAAAGAAGATAATAAAGTTACCGTTCTGATTTGCCATGTTTGAAATTAGGGTTTATGAAAAAGTGTTAGGGATTACTGTAGCTGAACGATTTTGGTGGGTGAAATGAATTAATGTGTGTTATGAATGGGTGGAAGAGTTTAAGGGGGTAGAGGGATAGTTAGGCGGTGGTGGGTGGAATGAATTAATGTGTGTTATCATTAATTAATGTATCAGTTCAGTTCTTAGCTTAGCAGTTTTAACTTACCTTAGCAGTATTAGGTTTAACCTAGCAGTATGAACTAGTTTAACCAGTTCTAAACATCATAACTGTCATTCAGATTATCCAGCAAAACTTTCATACAATACTTATTAAGACTAAACAACACCTGAACTTTAATAAACATCATAACTTTCATTAATTAGGATTATCCAACAAAACTTCCATACATCCTTCATACTTATTCACAGACACAAACTGAACATTATTAACACAAAACAACCATTACAGCTGACATGCCGGGCAGCACTAACTAGTTCCTGGCAGTACTAAATGAGTTCAGCAGTATACACATATAAACCAAACAGGATGTAAAAAATTAATAGATAAAATAAAATCATTCACAAGAGTATTTGCATGACAACTTGAGCATGACATGGTTTACTTGGATTTTCGTATCACAACACCTCCACAGTCCTTTCGATAGTAGTCATCTCGTGATTCATTAGCCCAGTCACGTCGATCTACAAGAGGCAATACGTTATCATTGCGATGGTGAATGACGGTACTAAATTCCTCATCGACTTCGTCATACGTATCTTTGTAATTCTTAGGAGGTGTCTTAAAGACAATAGACAATTTTTATCTACCGGGGCTTTCACATAAAACACTTGTAGTGCTTGTGAGGCTAATACGAACAGATCAACCTTGTGGCCTAAATTATTCAGGTCGACCAATGTATACCCAAGTTTATCGCGTTTCACATCACCAGATTTGTGATTAACCCAATCACATTTGAAAAGAGGAATTTGCCTGAAATGGTAATCTAGTACCCATATCTCTTGTAAAACACCATAATAGTATGCGTGTCTTGTGGTTGCAACTTCTTTAGATATATGCAGATTGATTACCTCAACACTAACCCCACTGTTCTGGTAAACTTTGCCATCATGACATTTCGTACGAAAGGTATACCCATTGATGTTATATGCATCGTATTTCACTACGGTGGAGCATGGTCCATATGATATCCACCTTACAGCATCTGATACACTATATTTGTCGATTGCTAACTCTCTCTCCACTTGAATTTCATTACACGTATATATTAGCTTCAAATTTAAGGAACAACAAATAAACAATTATAAATAACATACGATTAATTACCTCTTCGCGTAACCACTTAGCAAAAGATTTACTGTGCTCATTCTCCAAAAATGCTATTCGTTTACCCGGGTTTTCTGTTTTTAAAACTTGCTTGTGTCGCCTAAAACTTGCTTGTGTCGCCTGAAATAATGTATTTGCTTGTGTCGCCTGTGTTAGTAATACTTACTCGATATACGGTACAATTTCATTTGTATTACATACAAATGTGCTTTCTGAAAGAGTTTCGCAGAAACTTCACTTGATTTGCCGGCCGACAATGGCTTTCCTTCCTCATTTTTATAAGTTTCATGTTTATCAGGTGGGATACCAATAGTTTCCATGGATTTATGATATTCGCTAAAAAACTTTATTGTTTCTTCCGCAATAGTCTCCTCAACAATGCATCTCTCTGGTTTATTTCTATTTCGCACGTGTCCTTTATTACCTTAGATAAACATGCTAAAAAGTCAACACAAAGTGAGTTAAATTCATAGTAAGTAAAGTAGTTGAATACAATTCAATAGTGGAGTTACTTTGTTATACATCCCTTAGTTGTAATAACTGCATCATGTCAATTATCATGGAAAAACAAATTATGCCCTAATCTATGACACGAACCTTAGGTTAATGAATAACCCAAATAAATGCCGCCAACGGTATCTTTGCCAAAACACCCGTAAAGTTATTCAAATGGTAGTTAGTATGGTTACCGCAGTATATGTAGCACCAAAGGGAGTCCAATCCAAATAGATCTATTCCACAACATTCGTGCTTTACCCCGACGAGTAATTAACGGTTCATGATAGTGGGGACTTAATGGCAAAAGTAGGGAAGTCTAGGCAATAGTGTATGAGATAGCATACAGAAAAAACTTGTCATTCATGTTACTAGCATGTACCCCTTTCGGTTTATGACCATTTAAAAGACTAAAATGCAAGGCTATGAACTCACATTAACGAGTACAGGGAAATCTTGATTAATGGCAAAAGTATAGATAAAATGAAAGTAAAGCTTCGTCACACAACCTTGGTAATATGTCAAGTCTAAGTTTTGTTTGGATATAGTTTATGTCTAAAGATAATATCATTTTGATTGGATTTATTATGGAAATATCGTATCACTGTTTGGGCCATCATAATTCAGAGGTCATGTAGTAAACATTTGAGGAGCCAAGACAATTTAAATCGTAAATCCAACAAACTCGTCAAAACGTATACCCAAAGAAACCCCTCACATGAAGCTCCCTAGTAAAATGGATTACCATTATAGTTGAAGTTTCTTCAAAAGCTAGAATAATTTTATAATATTTTTTTATAATTATAATATAAAAATATAATATTTCATAAGTTTGCAAAATCGGCAATATAAACCCTTGGTTATAAATTTTTACAAGTATAGTCCTTTATAAAAAATATATATGAATTTAAACCTTTAACTTTGAAACTTGGAAAATAGTTCCTTATAGTTATAACTTTGAAATAATGACATTTCAGCCCCCTTAGGTTATAAATTTCAAAAGTTCCGTATATACCCTATGCATGAAACTTTTGCAAAACAATACCCAAAAACCATGCAAGGTTATATTTAAGATTCCAAATGATATTTGCAGGTTATAGCTTATTAGTATAAGCTAAAATAAGATGTTTTAACATAACGAAAGTTTAGAAAAAGGATTCGTTAGCTAGAAAATCAAAACAGGTCATTTTTAGGGTTTTTATCAAAACACATAGGTTTGAGGATTCAAAGCTTCAAACAAGAGTTCATATATGATATTAAGAGTATTATGAACATTATTGTACAGAATATAAGCTAATGGAATAAGATCTTAGGCTTACTTGAGCTAAAATAGGTCGAAATGGGGTTTTCAGGTTCGTACGCCTAGTAACGACTTCAAGGCTTTGTTTTTCTTACTTCTTGGCTTCTATTCTGAGCTTAGGGACTTCTCTTGATCTTCTAGTTGCTGTATATGTATGTTTAGAATTCATTGAGGGGTATGAGATGAGAGTGTGGGATGAAAATGAAAATGGTGTACCGTTTCGGCTATTTATAGGGCTTGGAAAGCCTTTGTGCCCAAGTTTCCTAGTATGATTAGTGTCAAGGCTAGAGAGGATGACTAGGGGATGCTATGGAAGGCTAGAAACTAGACATGAAAGGTGTATGGTGGTGGAAGGGTCACGGCTAAACCACAAGGATGACAAGGAGGTTTTTGTTTACAAGTAGCTTACAAAGAGGTGATGGAGGTGCTTGTAAGCTACTTGGTTGCTTGCTTAGTGATGTCATAGAGGTGATACTCCTGGTGCTCGATTGAGGTGCTTGGGTTGCTTAAAATAGGTAAAAATGCAAGAAAAGTGGTGACGGTTCATTCATTTCGGGTTGAGGTTTTTAGTGTTTTAATTCATGATTAGGTTATGGAATTAATGGTGTAGATTAAGGTTTAGGATTAGGTGTAGGATTAAGATTAGAGCTTAGGATTAAAGGTGTAGGCTTCATTTTAGGTTCAGGGGTTTAGTTTTAGTGAAAGTGAAATTAAGGTTTTTAGGTTTTGTTTATTATTTATGTTTTTAAACATGGAATAAGGTTAAGATTATGGATAGATTAGGGTTAGGAGTCATGAATTAAGTACTTGTACCTTGTGTTAAAGTGTGGTAAAGTTAAATATGGTTAGAAGCTAAATGACCAATTATGGTTTTTAGGCATAATTAACTTATACATTTAAGCTTAAATGAGTTGTACATTGACTTGAGAAAAGTAAGATTCAAATATTATGCATTTGTACAATTGAAAATATGAGTCTGAAAGGCTTACACATTCATTTTATTATTATACTTTACATATACTTAGGGTTTTGATGTAAACGTTAACTTTAATGCTTTTTTGATAAATATTTTGAAAAAGACGTTAAATGGGATAATGAACTTGGTAAAAATGATATTAAGATATAGACTTGACATATTAGGATGTTTATATGATATAAACATAGATATAGATGGCATTGATAGAGGTTGTGTGAGCTTGTTTACTTTAGAGATGCAAGTTACATTGCATTATGAGATAAAGAAAAAAAATTCCCTGTAAAGGTGATATATTTTTTAAAGAAAATATAATAGATGGATAGTTACATTGCATCTAATTTAATAGATGGAAAATTACATTGATGAAAATTGCGGGTTGTTATAGTCTCCCTCCCTTAAAAGAAATCTCGTCCCGAGATTTAGTTGGATGCCGGAGTGATGTTTGAAAAACATATGTTGGATACAAGGCACTAATTTTGATCTCGTGTTCCCATGTAAATTCTGTCCTCTTTTAGAGTCCATCTTACTTTGACTAAAAGGAATACAGACTTTATTTCGTTTCTGACCTTCTTGATCCATAATCCACTGGTTCTTCCACAAAGTTAAGTTTGTCATCGAGCCAAAGCTCTTTCATTGGAATGACAAGGGATTCATCAGATAAGCATTTCTTTAGATTGGAAACATAGAAGGTATTGTAGACATTACTGAGCTCTTTAGGAAGCTCAAGTTTGTATGCCACTGGATCAATCCGTTCAAGGATTTTGAATGGTCCAATGTACCGGGGATTAAGCTTTCCTCGTTTTCCAAATCGGATGATTCCTTTACGAGGTGATACTTTCAACATAACACGATCTCCAACTTGAAATCAAAAGGCTTCATCTTATATTGGGTATAACTTCTATGTTGATCTCTACAGCTTGCCAAGCGTTGTCGAATTTTCACTACTACTCAGTGGTTCAAGGATTAACTTTTGGTCCATAAAGTATGAACATCTCTAACTTTGGCCAACAAACAGGTGATCTGCACTTTTGACCATAGAGTGCTTCAAACGGTGCTGCCTTAATACTGGCATGATAACTGTTATTGTAAGAGAATTCCACCAAGGAAGTGTCCTTTCCCCCATCCTTTCAAAGCTTATGACACAGCTCGGAGCATGGTCTTTCGTGTGTTTGGTGATTGTTGCTTTCACTGTTTGTCTATCGGTTCGGATGATATGTCCTACACAGTCTAATTGAGTACCCAAAGCACTTTGTAGTGATTGCCAGAATCTGGATGTGAAATGACTGTCATGATCCGAGATGATGAATATTAGCACACCATGCCGGGAGACTATTTCTTTGATGTATAACCTTGTAAGGGTTTCCATACTATCTGTCTATCAGGTAGGTATGAAATGTGCGGATTTTGTAAGGCGATCGACAATGACCCAAATTGTGTCATGTCCGTTTGATGTTTTGGGATGTTTTGTAACGAAGTCCATTGTTATTCTTTCCTATTTCCACATAGGAATCTCTAGTTGTACCAGTAAGCCGGATGGCTTCTGACATTCTGCCTTAACTCGAGAACATATCAAACATTTGCCAACATATTCCATGATGATTGCCTTCATATTAGGCCACCAATAGAGTTTCTTTAGATCCTGGTACATTTTGTCAGAACCTGGGTGAATGGAATACTTCGATTTATGAGACTCATGCATGATTAAGTCTCTCAAACCATCGAAAAGTGGTAGCCAACTTTTATTTTTGATACAACGAGTTACATCAGGACGATTTTTAAATGATTTGTCCATCCCTCGTAGGTTTTCGGCTTTGATGTTTTCTTCCTTGATTGCTTCGGTTTGAGCTTCAAGGATTTGAGTTGGTAATTTTGGATGAAGGGTCATGATCAATGATCTGATTCGGAGTGGTTTGATTCGTTCCTTTTGGCTTAAGGCATCTGCTATGACATTTGCCTTTCCAGGGTGATAATGAATCTCACAATCATAATTTGCAAGCAATTCTAGCCAACGGCGTTGTCTCGTGTTCAACTCTTTCTGATCAAGGATATGCTGAAGACTTTTATGATCAGTGAACACAGTACATTTGGTGCCATACAGATCGTGTCTCTAAATTTTAAGAGCGAATACTACTGCTCCTAATTCGAGATCATGAGTGGTATAGTTTTCTTCATTAGGCTTAAGTTGTCGGGATGCATATGCAATAACCTTCTCTCTTTGCATTAACACCGCTCCCAGACCTTGATGGGATGCATCACAGTAAACAACAAAATCGTCATTTCCTTCTAGTAATGCTAAGATTTGAGCTTCACATAGCTTTTGTTTTAGCAGTCGGAAAGCCGACTATTGATCTTCGCCCCAGATATACTTCTTATTTTTCTGGGTTAATTCAGTCAAAGACTTTGCAATCTTCGAGAAATCTTTGATAAATCTCCGATAATAGCCGACAAGTCCTAAGAATTGACGTATTTCTGTGGGTGTAGTAGGAGATGTCCAATTTTTAACTGCTTCAATCTTGGCGGGGTCAACATGAAGTCCTTGACTATCAATTAAGTGTCCAAGAAATTGCACGATACGAATCCAGATGTCACACTTAGAGAACTTGGCATACAACTTCTCTTTCTTGAGTAATTCTAGGATTATTCTTAGATGATTTGCGTGCTCTTCTTTGTTATGAGAGTAGATGAGAATATCATCGATGAACACTATTACGAATTTGTCCAAGTATGGTTTACACACACGGTTCATGAGATCCATGAATACAGCAGGTGCGTTAGTTAAACCAAATGGCATCACTTGAAATTCATAATGTCCGTATCTTGTTCTGAAAGCAGTCTTGGGAATATCTTCATCCCTGACTCTCAGTTGATGATAGCCTGATCTTAAGTCAATCTTCGAGTAGACACTCGAACCTTGAAGTTGGTCAAATAAGTCATCAATCCTGGGTAATGGGTAACGATTCTTTATAGTAAGTTTATTCAACTCCCGGTAACCGATACACATTCTGAAAGATACATCTTTCTTTTTAACAAATAAGACAGGAGCTCCCCAGGGTGAAGTACTTGGTCGTATAAAACCTCGGTCTAACAATTCTTGAAGTTGATTAGATAGTTCCTGCATTTCTGAAGGAGCTAATGTATAAGGTACGCGGGCTACAGGTGCTTCTCCGAGAATTAGATCGATTTGGAATTCTACTTGGCGAATGGGAGGGAGGCCAGGTAGATCTTCAAGAAAAACTTCTGGGAATTCTCTAACTACGGGAATATCTTCTAATCTCTTCTCGTCTGACTTCTTCTTCTCCTTTACTTGGATCATAAAAACTTGACAACCTCGGGATATGTATCGTTTGGTTTTTATACAAGATATGAGATTTAGTCGAGTTTTACTTCGGTCACCTCGAATGATCAAAGTTTCATTGTTAATAGGAATGTGAACGACTTTCTTGTCACAGAGAATTTTGGCATGGTACTTGGACAACCAGTCCATACCGATGACAACGTCAAAACTACCGAGTTTAATTGGCATGAGATTGATTTTGAAAGATTGATTTAGCAAGGTTAGGGTACAACCCTGGATAACTGTGTTTGTGCTTACTAGGTTTCCGTCAGCCATTTCGATATCATAAAAGGTATCTATTGTAATAGGCATGATATTTAGCATAGAGGCAAGAGATGTGGGTATGAAGCTTTTATCGGATCCGGAATCAAATAATACTCTAGCTAAATGCTGGTTTAGGAGAAACATACCCGTAACTACGTTCGGGTCTTAATGAGCATTCCTATCCCTTAGCATGTAGGCTCTTCCCTGGGCATTGATGTTGGTCTTTCGGCACTGATTTGTATAATGCCCTTTTTCTCCACAGGCATGACAAATAACAGTCACCGATAGTTGATTACTTCTAGTGGTTGGCCTCTTGTTTCGACAATTCTTGGTCAAATGGCCCAGCTTGTTGCAAGTATTACACTTAATAGTACAAGGTCCGGTGTGATGGAGATCACATTTTCTACATAATAGGAGGTTTCCGACATACCTATTGTTCTTAGAAGGAGTGGCAGCATACACTTTGACAGACTCTTGCCTTCAGTTCTGTTGTGGTTGGTGATTATTGTAGTGGTTGTTAGTGTTGGTGTTACGGTAGTTGTTATTGCGGTAATTATTGTTGTTGAAAGTTCTTCTGTCGTCAAACTTTCGTTTATGATCACTTGATACTTGCACCGGAGTGTGCTTTCTTACTTGATCTATTAGCCTTTGGGATATGTTAATGGCTTCTTCTAAAGTTTGAGGCTTCGAGGCAGTAACATTCCCTTCAATACTTCTAGGTAACCCTTCGATGAAGGCTTCCAGGAGTTTCTCGGTGTTTGGTACCATGTTCGGGCATAGGACTGCTAATTCTTGGAATCTTCTAACGTAAGGTTTGAGATTATTTCCCTTTACAGTCAGATTGTAAAGTTTATCTTCCATCTTTCTGACTTCAGTTTAAGGACAATACTTGTTTGTCAAGAGCCTCTTTAACTCAGTCTAGGTGATTTGATTGGCTTGATCTACTCCTATAGGTTGGGCGTATACATTCCACCAGGATAAGGCATCATCAGTAAGGGTACCAGTAACAAATGTTACTTTGTTTTCCTTGGCACATTTGCTTCGAGAGAATACTAATTCGGTTCATTCAAACCAGCGGATGAGGCCAACTGCTCCTTCTGTACCATTGAAGTAGAAAGGTTGACAGCTTATGAATTCTTTGTAGTTTCCTGTTTTTGCTATAGGAGTTCCAGTAGGACCAGTGTTCCTGTTAGGATTACTAGTACCTGCCATAGTTGCAGCTTGTGCTTCCAGAGCCGCAGTGACACTGTCAGCAACTAGTTTCTTAATGGCAGCTTGAGTCATGGCCGGTGCTTCAGATGTTGACGTCCTTTTGGGAGGCATTCTATCAACATAAGACAACACGTAATAAGAATGATATCACAAGTCTTAAAATGATTAAAGTGTAAAAATAAACATTGACACAATTAGTGATATCGAAATCATAGATAATTCATATCAAATAAGTATCTATGATTTATTTAGAAGTCAGGGAATTATTCATAATAATGATGATGGAGATGATGATACAAGAGAGATAAGTCGGTATAATGAAATAACAAGGTATATAACGGGATTGCCATTGTATTATATCATGAACAACTTGCCTTTGTACTATACATAGTCAAGATTTGACAAGTGTTTTTATTTATACCACACATCTCGTGGCTAGGTTCTAATAAAAGCGGTAACTAAGATCTAATCTAATAGTCCAATGGTCCTTCTTGGCTGATCTTGAGTTCATTGATGGCATTCAGAATACTTTCCTTATCTTCTTGATGACGAATCTGGATATCGTTGATGATGTGTTCTAGATCAGTAATTCTAAAGCGAGCCAAAGAAAATTTGTGGTTATTTCCTATTTGCTTCTTTTGAAGTTTAGAAATTTGAGCACAAGCTTGTTGGAGTTCAGTTTCCAGAATGTCAAAGTCTTGTTGGATAATCACCGGACCTTTTCTGAGTCCTTTGATTTTGTCTTCTATGTATTCAATACAGTCAAGAGAAAGTTTATCTATATGATTCAAGATTTCCTTAATTTTCTCCTCGTGACATTCCAGATTTGTCTTACGAGAGCTTTCTCCTATCTCGAAGTCTTGAGGTTGGGCAGAAGTAGATGAGGATGAACAACCTCGTTTCTTTGGTGGTAGTAGTTCTTCAGGAAGAAAGAATTCTTGAGGATTAAGCATTGATGATTGAGGTATGATAGTTGGAGGTGAGATATGTAACACCCCCAAAATGGGTCGCAGCGGAATAAAGATCCGGGGCGTGTTACTTCAAGATCAACAGCACAAGATATATATAAGAACGACACAAAAAGTCATTTAAATTGATACATTAGATTTAATTAAAAGACATATTACAAAAGCTTATAGCTTCACTTGTTCCTTGTTTAATATTACAAAAGATGACATAGATTTCCCAAAATATGATATAAAAGTCTTTAAGCGTGCAATCCAAAATGTAACCCAATGCATCCTTGGCACCTCGTGCCTATTGACCTCCTGAAAACATTGCTTAAAACGTCAACAAAAATGTTGGTGAATTCATAGGTTTATGTATTTAAATTATGCAGGACCGCAAGACTTTCCCGTGATGTTACAACATATGCAAACAATCACAAAACCAGATTACATTTACACTAAGCTCATGACACTGAAGCTCGACAGTCTTGTTCGCAAAATATTGCTACTCAGCCCGAAATGATGTTCTAACCCGAAACATCCCTGATTCGACATGCTATAACGTTCGTTCCCGGTGATAGCTAGTCACCCGAACGGGGAGGTCGTTTCCCAAATAGATCTATTAAATAACATTCGCGCTCACATAATGTAATTCCCAACTACATCTATGCAATTGACAGTTCATGATAATGGGCTTAACTTGGGTTATCGCTACTTAGGCAAACATGTAATCAATGCAAAATATCCACTTGCGTCCAATTTGTAAAACAAAGCATGTTTCCACCCCAAATAATAGTAAATCAGTAAAACTGTAAAAAGTGTGGGGCTATGAACTCACCTCAAGTGAGTGATCTGATAATTTATATCAAGTGTGGGAATGCTTCACGATTATTCCCGAATGCAACCTAATTCAATATAGGTCGTATAAGTACCGAGTACTTTAATTAATAACATTATATAATCCTATAGTTGTTACATCGTACTATCGTTCGGGCTATCATAATTTAAGAGGTCATGACATGACGTACGAGGAGTTAGGACACTTTAAATCGTAAATCCAACAACTCGTCGATACGCCATCCGAAGAGGCCTCATTATGAAACTCCCTAGTATTATAGCACATTGTAATAATCCACATATAGGTCTATATAGCTCAATCACCATCTAATTGTTTTGAAAAATTGGGTTGATTAAGTAAAATGTTTACCATTATCCTTTTAGTAATGATAACATAAACCTCTTTGCGTTTTTTTAAAGCCCTAATTTGTCGTTTTTTTATGCCCACGCTTTCGTACAAGATGAGTGATCAAAATATTAGATATTTAAAATTTTCTACTTTCTGTTGTGGGGAAATATAGGTAATTTTACTGTTCACAACAGTATAACCCGTTTTTACGTTTTAATTAGCGTAAAACTCGTAAATGTCGTATTTTATTCGTTATAGTTCCGTTTTTAGCGATTCTTTCGAGTACGATCTCGTATTTAAAAGTTATATCATATATTTGATGTTTTAAAAATATAACTTTCTGTAATGAATATTAATTAAGAATAGTTTTATAAACCCGGTATTAACGTAAATCGTATTTTTTCGTATCTTTTTCGTTATAAATTGGTTTTTCATGTGTCTTATCATTTTGGAATCGTCATGAGGCCGTCATAATTTTCTATAAAAGTCAAAACCTATGATAACGTGTTGATTTAAAACAGCTTTATGATCCAAGGGTATACTTTCTTTAAACACTTTCAAAAACCCTAATTTAGACTAAATCATGTTTATACTTAAACAACATGTTAACATACTTATAGATCCATTATTCCATGATATATACAACAACATGACATAAGAAAAAGTGTATAATTTCATAACCATAGGTAAAAACTCTTTTTACATATTCAAAGGTCCTAAATGGTGATTTAGCTATAAAGAACATGAAAACACATAAAATCATGAAATGAAAAGTATAAAGGTATTTAGATAACCTTAGAGATGAAGGATGATGATGACTAATATGTGTTAAACCCTTATTTTGGATATTAAACCCGAGATTATAACACTAGAAAAACCCTTAATCCTATGAAACCCGAATCTTGCACAAACTTTCTTAAATCTTTGAACTGAGGAAATCAACTCCGATCTTTTCTTAGAAAAAACACCCTGAGAATGAAAAGAGTATGTATATGTGTTCTATACTAGTTGCTAGTTTATATATCAATAAGACTTAGTCAAGGATTGCCATAGGAAAGTCATAGACAAGAGGAGTAAAACATGGAAGTCTTGGTCAAAAACAATGGGAAGTATGGCTAGGTTTAATGGCAAGTGATGTACAAAAGACCAAGTTGAGATTTTTGTGATATTTCTTGATGTGTATACACTAAATCCGATTTATGCATGTATATATGTAAGATATTTTGTTATTTTTAGGTATTGGGTATAAATGTGGGTATTCTTTGAAGCGTAGAAAAGTTTTGGTGGTTCCGGGAATGTCTAAACGTATTTTATCGCGAAACGTATACACTTTACGCAACCAATAAAAATAAAATGAACAAAGTTAATAATTATCCTCCAAATAATTACTTAACACTTGCTTGATGTAAACATTTAATTGTTTGATGCCCGTTTACATTGAACGATAATTTTTAGCTTACGCGATTTAACTTAACGTTTACGATTCAAAAGCAAATGCGTACAATACTAAAAATACATAGTAAATTTATTGACATCGTACAATGATCGTAAAACACGGGGTGTTATAGTCTCCCCCCGTTAAGTGAGCCTTGTCCTCAAGGCTTAAGACGCGGCACTTGACGACGGTGCGGTCTTTGTGAAGAGGTGTGGATATTTCTTTCGGAATTGGTCTTCACGTTCCCATGTAAACTCAGGACCTCTCCTAGAGTTACATCGAACCTTGATTATTAGAATGCGGCTTCGCTTCAACCTTTTAACTTCACGGTCCATAATTTCTACCGGCTCTTCAACAAATTGAAGTTTGTCATCAAAGTGAAGTCCATCCAACGGAACGGCTAATGGTTCGTCGGCATAGCACTTTTTCAAGTTGGATACATGAAACGTATTGCGAACCCTGCTCAGCTATTCAGGAAGCTCAAGCTTGTATGCAACGGATCCAACCTTTTCCAACACTTTGAATGGTCCAACATATCTGGGGTTTAACTTCCCTCGTTTGCCAAAACGTACGACCCCTTTCCAAGGCGAAACCTTAAGCATAACCTTATCTCCAACTTGAAAGTCCATCAGCTTACGCTTTAGATCGACATAACTCTTTTGCCTATCACGAGCGACTTGCATCCTTTGCTTGATCTGGATGATCTTCTCGGTTGTTTTTTGAACTAATTCCGGATCAGTGAGTTGCACTTGTCCAACCTTGGCCCAGCACACAGGTAAACGACACTTTCGACCGTAAAGTGCTTCAAATGGTGCAGCCTTGATGCTAGCATGATAGCTATTGTTATACGAGAACTCGACTAATGGCAAATGGTTAACCCAACCCTTTCTAAAGTCGATCGCACAAGCACGCAGCATATCCTTGAGAGTTTGAATAGTCCTCTCGCTTTATCCGTCAGTATGTGGATGATATGTAGTACTCATGTCTAGGTTAGTACCCAAAGCTTTCTGAAGTTACCTCCAGAAATGTGATGTGAATCTAGGGTCACAATCACAAATAATCGAGAGAGGTATTCCATGCCTCATGACAACCTCCTTCAGGTACATTCTTGCAAGTTTCTCTAGAGGATCAGTTTCCCTCATCGGTACAAAGATTACGGACTTAGTGAGTCAGTCAACAATCACCCAAATGGCGTCGTATCCTTGTGACGACTTAGGAAGCTTCGTGACAAAATCCATAGTGATGTTGTCCCACTTCCATTGAGGTATCTTGGGTTGTACCAATAATCCTGATGGCCTTTGGTGTTCGGCCTTGACTTTAGCACAAGTCAGACATTTACTAACATAGGTGGCTATGTCGGCCTTCATATTGGGCCACCAATATAGCTTCTTCATGTCTTGATACATCTTGTCGGAACCGGGATGGATAGAGTATTTTGACTTGTGGGACTCGTGCATGATCACAGTCCTCAAATCGCCATAACATGGTAACCAACTCCTGCCATTGAAGCATAGAGTTCCATCCGCACAGGGTTCCAACTTTTCCGTTCTAAATTTCTCCGGATCCTTAGAATTTTCAAGCAACATACCTCCAACATCTTCGTTCTTGATGTTCTCTGGTTTCCGTGCTTCAGTCTAAGCATCCAGAATTTGTTTGGGGAGATTCAAACCTATAGTCATGACTAAGGCTCGAACCCTTAATGGTGGCTCTCGTTCCTTCCTGCTCAAGGCGTCAGCGACAACATTTGCTTTCCCTAGGTGATAACGAATCTCGCAATCATAATCACTAAGCAATTCTAACCAACGACGCTGCCTCATATTCAGCTCCTTTTGATTAAGAATGTGTTGTAGACTCTTGTGATCAGTGAACACGATACACTTCGTTCCATACAGATAGTGCCTCCAAATCTTTAGAGCGAACACTACTGCTCCAAGTTCCAAATCATGAGTCGTATAGTTCTTCTCATGAATCTTTAGTTGACGTGATGCATAAGCAATCACCTTCTCTCTTTGCATCAACACAGCGCCCAAACCTTTGATTGAAGTATCGCAGTATGCAATAAAATCTTCGCTTCCTTCAGGTAAAGCCAGAATTGGTGCACTACACAACTTCTGCTTTAACAGTTGAAACGCTGCTTCTTGTTTGTCGCCCCAAATGAACACGACCTTCTTTTGAGTAAGCTTGGTCATTGGTTTGGCAATCTTTGAAAATCCTTCGATGAATCTTCGATAATACCCGGCAAGACCTAAAAATTGATGAATCTCCGTTGGTGACTTAGGAGATGCCCAATCTTTAATGGATTCGATCTTGGAGGGGTCCACGTGAATACCCTGGCTGTCAATCACGTGACCGAGGAACTGTACTTTAGGAATCCAAAATTCACACTTGGAAAATTTGGCATACAACTCCTCTTTCTTAAGCAACTCTAAGATTAACTTAAGGTGCCCTTCGTGTTCTTGCTTGTTCTTCGAATATATCAGAATATCGTCAATAAAGACAATTACGAATTTATCCAGATATGGTTTGCACACCCGATTCATAAGGTCCATGAATACGGCGGGTGCGTTTGTCAAACCAAATGGCATAACTTGAAATTCATAATGGCCGTAACGGGTTCTGAAAGCGGTCTTCGGAATGTATTCTTCCCGAACCCTCAGTTGGTGATAACCCGACCTTAGGTTGATCTTCTAGTAGACACTCGACCCTTGATCAAATAAATCATCAATTCTTGGGAGCGGATAACGGTTCTTCACCGTCAGTAGTCAATTACGGTAATAATGCACATTCCAAAACGATCCGTTCCTGCTTCTTGACAACAAGATCGGTGTCCTTGGGGTGAGAAACTAGGTCCTTATAAAGCCTTTGTCAGATAGTTCTTTTAGTTGCTCCGACAACTCTTTCATTTCAGAAGGTGCCAATCGATAAGGCGACGAGCTACTTTTTTTTTAAGGGTTGACACCAGGTATCATTCGATTTGAAAATTCCACTTGTTGAGGTCAGAGGAAGCCGGCAAGTCATCAGGGAATCCTATCAGAAAATCTTATAACATTGCATACGTCTCAAGTTGCTTTCTTCTCGACTTGTCTTCCGTCTCCTTTGTATTAACGTTTGCCAAAAATACTGGACATCCTTTTAGCATGTATTCTTGTGTTTTGGTGTGCGAGATAATGTGCAGACGAGACTTGTGTCCCTTGTTGCTTCCGTCACCATGAACAATTAATGTTTCATTTCCCCAGGGGATACAAACGATCTTCTCGGCATACACAATGATTGCTTGGTACTTTACCAACCAATCCATACCAATTATAGCGTCAAAACTACCAAGTTCTACGGGCATTAAGTCTATGTTGAATGGGTGGTTTAGGATATTTAATGTACAACCCCTAAGGATAGTGTTCAACCCAATTATTCTCTCGTCGGCTAGTTTAACGTCATAATAGTGATCTAATGCAGTTGGTGTGATATCAATTTGGGAGCTAAATGCAGTGGATACAAAACTTCTATCGGCACCAGTATCAAATAAGACAGAGGCATAGCGGTTGTTTAGAAGGAACGTACCCGTCACGACGTTGGAGTCTGGGTTTGTCCCCGCATGCCCTACCGCATACACTTTGGCTGGAGCATTGCCACCTCCAACTTGGTTACCACGGTTGTTGTTGTTTTTTAGCTTTGGACATTCCCTCTTAAAATGTCCCTGAACCCTACACTCATAGCATGTAGGCTTTTGACCTGACCCAATTCCCTTCTAGTTGTTAGCATTATTGACATTTGCCATACTCCTACAGTCACGGGAAAAATGGCCAACTTTGTTGCATTTGTGGCATTTAGGAGCACATGGACCATCGTGGTGATAATTGCATTTAGCGCATAGGGGTTTAGATCCCCCATATGGCTTCTTCTCACCAGATCCTGCAGTGTAGGCCCGACCAGTGTTCTGCCTCTTGTTCTGTTGTTGTTGTTGTTGTTGGTTCTGAGTGTTTCTTGAGGTGTCCTCAAACTTCCTTTTACTCTCTGTCTGGCGTTCAGAAAAAGTGTGGATTTTCTTATCCATTAGCTCGGTTGAGATTTCAACTGCATCTTGCATTGTCTTTGGTTTAGACGCCACTACACTCCCATGAATCATGTCAGGAAGACCACCGACATATTTTTTAATTTTATCAGATTCTTCGGGAAACATCCTCCTGCACAATAAAGCCAATTCCTGAAAGCGTTGGGTATAACTTGTCAAGTCAGTACCCTTCACCTTCAGATCCCAAATCTCCATTTCCAGTTTCTTGATTTCATTTCGAGGATAATATTTGTTAGTCATCATTTTCATGAGTGTTTTCCAAGGCATAACATAAGCGACATCATGACCAACTGTCTTGTCATGAGTGTTCCACCATGTTAAAGCTATTGAATAGAGAGTGCAAGTAGCAAACTTGACATGATTTTCAACTGCACAGAAACTGATATGGAAAACAGACTCCATTCTTTCAAACCATTATGAAAGACCGATAACTCCTTCCGTGCCTTTAAAGTTTAATGGTTGACATTTGAGAAAGTCAGTGTAAGTACATTCACGAGCAGTTCGTTATGTCCTTCTTACACCCGTTCTAGAATTATGGCTGTCATCACCATTATAGCATCACGCGCTGCCAAAGCGGCGGTAACACCTTGGTCAATCATTGCCTGAAGCTGGGAATTAGTGACAGATGTGGTGTTGGTTGTTTCTGGGACTGTTGTTGATCTGGTGGTTT
>BQNB010025630.1:6586-59434 GCA_026074375.1 Tanacetum coccineum | reverse complement strand
TGTGAGTAAGAATCAAATAGCGACTTTACCTCGGTGGTGATAACTTAGCGGCACATTATGAATCACACCCATATTTGTCTAAGTAAATTGAACCACTAGTAAAAAGTTAGGTCAATATGCAACTTCAAATTTAATAAGATCAAAGCTCTGTTTCACTTGTTTTCAAGTCATTTCTAAATGCATCGATGCACACAATTAAACTCTTGAACACACAATCGGTGCATAAGTGACTTTAGATATTCTAATTTTGTACACAAGTTTCTACTTGCATGTGATGATGTTGCAGAACCTCCAGAGGTAATAGACTTTGGATCAAATTCTATTAGTCTTCTACTTCTCAAAGAGATTTTAGATTATACAATGCCGCATAGTACTCGAAAAGTAAATATTAAATTCTTGGGTGGTAAACAAATAAGACGTGGTGGATTTGATCTATCTTTATTTTGATCTCATTTTCTTGAACATCTTTCCTAAGTATTGATTTTAAGATTATTCTTAGTCGACCTCTAGCTTAGGATTTGCCCGCTCTAGTTAATTTGATTCTCAACCGTGTTAAAATTAGAATGAAACCTTCAAATGATGATGCTAGTAAGTCCATTGATTTGTTTTCTGAAAGCCCAAATCTTAAAACTTTTGCTTTAACTCATTTTTTGCTTTTGAATATTGGCGCTTTCATTATTGCATCAAGTAAATTAGAGTATATGTTCTTGAAAGGTCTTTATTATGGATGTAAGTTTGTGATCTCAGCACTAAAGTTTGCATCCTTTACATAGCATGCCTCCATTTTTGTTAATAGCAGATGATCTTTTTTCGCTACGATAAAGACAGTTGACTTTGGGACAGTCCATCACAAATCTTCATAAAATCAACACCGTCGTGCAACTCTTTAAGGCATAGTCTCTTACTGTAAACTTTGATGTGTTATCGTTACTTTTAGAAGAACCCACATCTACTTGAAAAACGATGTTGTCCTTTTATGAGGCTTCAAAGTTTGACAATGGTTATATGCAAGCTACCCCTCTCTATCACTGCCTTTTCTACCATTGTCAAACAATGTCAAACTTTGAAGCTAAGGGAGTGACAGAGTGAGTTAGCTTGTCTACAATGTAAAACTTTGAAGCCTCATAAAAGGACAACATCATTTTTCAAGTAAATTTAGGTTCTCTAAAAGAAACTACAACACATCTATTTTTACGGTAAGAGGCTCTGCCTTAGAGAGTTGGATGAAGGTGTTGATCATCCAATCTACAAGTTGTGTTTTCTTTTCTAATGATTTGTGATAAACTGTCCCAAAATCAACTTTCTTAAGCGAAAGAAGATCATGTGCTATTAACGAAAACGGAAGCATGCCATAGGATGTAAAGGATGCAAGCTTTGGTGTTGAGATCACAAACTTACATCCGTAATAAAGACCTTTCAATGACAATGACTATAAATTACTAGATGTAATGATGAAAGTGCCAATAATCCGAAGCAAACGAGTTAAAACAAGAGTTTTAAGATTTGGGATGCCGGAAAACAAATCAATGAACTTACTACGAGCATCATTTGAATGTTGCATTCTAATTTTAACACGATCGAGATTCAAATTAACTAGAGGGGGAAAATCCCAATCAGGTGGATTAAGAATAATCTCAAAATCAATAATCAGACAAAGATGTTCAAGAAAATGAGATCGAAATCACGATAGATCAAATCTACCATGTCTTGTTTGTTTACCCCCGAGAATTTAATATTTAACTTTCGTGTCCTATGCGACATTGCATAATCTAAATTCCCTTTAAGAAGTATAAGACTTATAGAATTCAATCGAAAGTCAATGGCAAAAAGTTCTCCAACATCATCACGTGCAGATAGAAACTTGTGTACAAAATTAGAAAATCTAAAGCGACTTAATTTGAAAGGAAAAGCGATTGATCTCAAAGTTGAGAGGGGGATCAAATTTCCATGTATTTCTCCACCTCCTTCATATACCACTACTTTGAACAAAAGATCTAGTAGATGTGAAGGAATAAATGGATGAATCACGCCATCTGATAAATGGCTAATTCGATCATCATCATTCATCAGAGTTTGTAACCGTATCTTTCCCTTCTTGATCGGTTTCTAGCTTTCTAAAACCCCCATGTCACTAAACTAAAATTTAGATTTAGTTATAAGGCACGAGATAATGATATCTTTTGACCAATTGTCGCACTTTTTTTTCTACATTATTTCAATTATTTAGAAAATGAAATATATAAAAAAGTTATAACTTATTATCATATTTAATAATTTGATAAGTTATATTTTTTAGAGCTCAATTTTTATAGTTAAAGCATATGCAAATTATATATAATTACTTAAGTTAAATGAAAAGAAAATGGTGTATGAAATAGTATAACAATAAAAATAAAAATAAAATAATAAATGGCTTTTGGTCTTGCTGAGTTCTAAAATGGACTAGAACAAGTTTCGGTTTAACTAATTTCGGGATAGTTTTAAACCAGTTTTTTCCGAAAGTAGGACTGACCGCCCGGTCTAGGACCAATCTTAGTCCTTAACGGGTCAGTCT
Organism: Tanacetum coccineum; assembly: GCA_026074375.1. NCBI lineage: Eukaryota > Viridiplantae > Streptophyta > Magnoliopsida > Asterales > Asteraceae > Tanacetum > Tanacetum coccineum. The sequence goes on along the minus strand of BQNB010025630.1, from coordinate 56,880 downwards.
TTTTGAGGACCGGTTTTTGGTTAGTTCATAACTAGTTTCAATTAAAGATTGTTTGGCTCTATATGTATGGATGAATATTAAATATAAATATTGAAAAATAACAAAACATGTGTCATAAGTTAAATGGAGTAGACATAATAGTTGGTCGTATTTTTATTCATATCAAATGTTAAAGAGAGTAGGGCGTTTCTTTTTGTTGTTAAATTGTCTGAGTGTTAAAGTAAATGGGACCAAGTAATATTTTAATGTTTTTTTTCTAATTAAATGCTCTATATCACCAAGCCAAAGAAAACCCACTACTCCCCATTCAGATGCAATAAGAGAAAAGGGACCCACTTGCCTTATTCCAAAGAAAAAAAAAACCCGCTACTCCTCATTGTTCATGCACCACACAAGTTATTTACTCGTGTTAATAATGATGACTTCATGTCCATTCATCTGAATGTCTATCATATTTACTCGTGTTAACCAATTTGGAAATGCGTTGGTTTTGCTAAATTGAGCGTCCACTACAAGATAAACTACCTTTACTAACATCAAAAGTGTATTTTAGTCACTAAAAGCTTTTTTCTCTACTCCCACTAAAGAAAAAAGAGCGAGTAACAAAGGCAGCTCTAAATGTTTATAATCACTAAAACATATGGTGAGCAAAAGTCCAGAAGCTTTGCTGATTGAATATTTTAGTAAGCAAGGGTTGTAAAAGATCTTCCTATAATAGAGCTATTAGTGGCAATTATTGTAACACCCCCATTTTGATACATATAGTAGCGGAAGCTAATCTGGGGTATTACTTCATAGTACAATAGTCATAATCATAGAAAACGACTCATAAAGAGACGTTTTTTTGGAAAAAAATTTATCAAGCTTCATTTAATACATCATAAAAAAAGAATTTTTTTTTACAAAAGATTATGTCCCAAAATCAAAATGTATGAATGATAACAGTTTAGCCATTCTTCAGTCCATGCCACTAACCTGACATAGTTTCAGGTGGTGAACTTCACTTACGATAATATTGTTTGCAGGTTTGGGATCCCAGCTACCATTATCACAGATAACGGAACCCAGTTTGTGAATGACCCTTTCAAGAAGTGGGCGGAGAAGCTCAAGATTCAATTAATCTCTACTTCAGTTTACTATCCCCAAGAGAATGGAGCAGTGGAAAGAGCAAATAAAAGCCTCTTGAGAGGAATTAAGACAAGGCTGGAGAAGGGAGGATCAGCTTGGGCTGAGGAGGTGCCAAATGTGTTGTGGGCACATCGAACAATGAAGAAGACCAACAATGGTGAAACACCCTTCAGCTTAACCTATGGTACCGAAGCTGTCATCCCCGCAGAGATCGGTATGCCGACACACAAAACATCTAATGTGAATGAAAAAACTAATGATCAGGAGCTTCGTCTAAACTTAGACCTGCTGGATGAACGAAGAGAGATAGCAGCTATAAGGGAAGCCAGGTACAAGCAACAGGTCGAGAAGTATTACAACAAAAAGGTGTGACATGTGCAGTTCAAAGTGGGAGAGTTTGTACTTAGAAGAAATGAAGTGTCAAGAGCTGCTAACACAGGCAAGCTAGGACCCACTTGGGAAGGACCTTACAAAGTTATCCAAGCATTCCAAAGTGGAGCTTATAAGCTAAGTAACATGGAAGGGGAAGAGATACCTAGGACCTGGCATGCTTGTAACCTTCGAAGGTGCTACATGTAAAACACCAGAGTACCTTTATTTCTACTATGTATCCCTACCGGAGAAGCAATTTTCAAAGTATAGACTTGCTCCGGAGGTGACCTTAGATATTATTGATGTATTGTTTCTTCTAGTATGATATGAATGAAACCAAATTTTCCCATATTTTCTCTTAAGTCTATATGTTAATTTTTTTTATATCATAACGTGACTATACAACGACGGATGGCTCGCTACCTCCATGCGAATAGGGTGACTCCTACTAATTTGTCCCCAATGGTGAAACTGATGCCATTGGCGGTTAGGCTGAGCAACCTCTGCTAATTGACTCTGCAGCAGAAGGGAGGGGAACAAACACTTCTCCCTTTCGCGCATAATAAATACTCTCCGGTGAGTAGCTACATCGGATAGAGAAAGCAACATGAGAATATTAATTTGAATGTTGCATCAAAATGCATACGAGCACAAGCCGTACCGGTGGGAAAGGGTAACGCAGGCATATTGATTTAAGTTTAAACATTATCACAGGCATATGGGTATGTTAAAACTCCTACAAAATACAATAATGTCTAGTCTAACCCAGAAACTGCTAAGGTAGGTTTGCCTCATGCCCTAGCACATGGGCTACAGCATGAAAGCTGTTGCGGTAAAACTGGACCATGCTGGCTGAATAGGCCAGACCCATATAAGTCTAGGCACCTGTCTGACAAGTGACAAAGTGTGTTACAACATATGACAAAATAAATAAACATACATTCAGGGGATGAATAACATAAAAAGCATAAGTAACCACCAAGATAGAAAGTTAATAAGGTTACAATCACATCCAAAAGGTAAAGTTGCTTAGAAAGCACTTAAAGCCCGAAACACAAGGCTAGTTACATAAACAAAATAAAATAACTGCAATCTAAGGCTGGCCTAAGCAGCTGAAGGACCTCCTTTTTCAACGGACTTTGTAACATTTCGTATTTTCAGGTCATTTTATGACGTCATTCATTTTGTCATTATTTCACTATTTATTTTTTTAGTCTCGCGCACATTTACTTTTAAATTCTCATCACATAATTAAAACGCATAAGCTAAAAATTTTCATTTAACGGATAAAACAAGAGAAATATGATTTTTATACACTATTTCCTCACATGAATAGTGTTGGTTCGTTTTTAATAAAACTTTTGGCGAAACATTTTTTTTAGAATCATTTATATAATATTTATATGAGTTTTAAATTTATAAATATTATTTTACGAGACGATTGACCCACTTAAACGATCACATTTTACCAACGATAAAAACATTTTTTTTTCTTTCTTTTCGAAAGTAATAATTGACTTTTTATATGTTATTTTTATTGGTTACGTAACACGTACTACGCAATTAAAATACATTTAGACATACCCGAAAGCACCAATACCTAGCTATGCATATTATACATCAAGTATTCTTTCATAAAATATTAAGAAACAAGATATTACTTCTTCTTTTTTTCCTCCTCTAAATCGGCAATCACTAGACCAAGAGACCAAACAATTTTTTTTTCCAAGACTTTCTATCATTTAGGTCTTAAAGCTAGTCCTTCCAACATGTTTCCATGTTTTCTTCTTATTGTCCTGAACTTGGACTTTCTAATAGTTCATTTGACCATTACAAGCATGTATAAGGAAAACTAACTCGTTATCATTTATACATTTCCATTTCACTAGCAAGAAAAAAAAAACAAAACCATTCCTTTGTTTCTCTCCTCTACCCCACGTCCCAACTCAAAGACATAAAACAATCCATAACTTTTTTTTCTTTTTTTTTTACAAACATACAAGTGTTCTCATATTCTTAGAGTTTGGTTTGGAAGCTTGCTATATTATTTCTAACAAGGGTTATATACAAGATGAAAGCTAGCATTTTGTTAAGAAATTTGGGTTTGGTTTGGTTCGGGTTGTGGTGAGCCGCGGCTAGGAACAAAAGGGACGAGACGGGTGCATTTTATTTTTCCGACTTTGCTCCGTATAGCTTTGTGCGCCTTCCTTCTATTATTATTTTGATTGTTTCGTTCATTGATTCGATATTTTTTTATATATGTGATGAAATCGATTGGAACTTGCGGCGTTAGTATATTGTGATATTGATATTAAAGTAGGATTAGAATGAAATTATAAGGTATATTGGATGCATTTTTGATGAGTTTTTGGGTCGAAAACTACTTTTAACGCATTTTGTATCGGGTCGTTTTGACCAGAAAACAGTACCTATGTTTCGGGGTTCGAGATTTTGAAAAGTTGGATTTTTGTTTATGAAATATAGTAAAGTTTTCCTAGACGGACGTTTTGATATAAAATGGGACTTCTAACTTCCAATAACGAAGAAACTGGAGCTAGATCGATATATACACTTTATTAGAAAAATTGGTCATTTGAAGTATATATTAAATCTGTCAGGTTTAGTAATTTGATGTTTTGAGACTTTCGGGTCCGTTTCGGCTTTCCGGCGAAACACGAAAGTTGTTCGGATTAACGTTTTACATAAAATCTCTTTTTGGTCAAAGTCGTGAAAACGAGATATAACAGGTCAAAATTGAAAGTCAAACTTCTGTATTTTTATAAAAATATATATATAGTTTCAGCAGATTCTCGTAAGGGCATTTTGGTCATTTTCTGTCGAGTTTCAGGTCTCGGCTAAAACTAAAAAGTTGTTCGGAATATCGTTTCGCATAAATTTGCTTTAGAACCCGAGTCGTGAAAAGGTGATTTAGTGGGTCGTTTTGGTCGGGTCAGACTTAGAAAATAAATGTATTTTATTAAAAAGTCAAACGTAAAAGTCAACAAGGACATTAGTAAACGTTAACGAACTATGAAGGTGATTTCGATTTATAAAATAATATCGAATAATATATTATCGTAAGTAATTACTTTTGAGGCAGTTGGTCGATTCTAAAAATGAAATAGTATATGATTGGATGGAAAATAGTATATATAAAATATACTAAGTGTTAAGGTTTAGAACGCGCAAGTGGATTTCTCATCACATATAAGTATGTATGCATATATAAATATATATATGTTTTCGTCGTAATGATGTACGCATCGTTGCTCGTATTTTGTACGTATTGTAATCGAGCGATGTAATTATAGGTCGTGATCAAGATCGTTACTGCTTCGTTTGTGATTTATTTGGCTTATTCGATCGTGATCGTTGATCAAGGTGAGTTCATAGCATGACATTTCAATCTTTTGAATGTTTTATAAACCCGCGAGGGGGATACATGCTTGTTTACAAACTCTTTTACATACTCGTTTATTTATAACAATGTGATTACTTTTCAAAGACTTAGTGAGTTTATAGCCCCACTTTTTCTCTTTTAATGGTTTTCATAAACTGTTTTCGGGGTGAGAATACGTGCTCGTTTTACTAAATAAACTTATTGATTTCTATACGTAAGCGTTACATGACTATTTTTACTAAAGCTTGACTTGTTTACTACATGATTTGAGATCGTTGAATACCTATATTTGAAACCGTGAATTTTGGACATGATTGTTTTACCTTGGACACAAGTGGTTTCTAAAATTGTATGCTATCCAGATTACTGCCTGAATATTATTGCCTAAGTAGTCACTATATTGCCACTATCTAAGTCCCTACTATCATGAACCGTTAAATTACCTCGTAGGGGTAAGCGCTAGTGTTGTGGATAGATCTATCGGGACTAACAATCCCCACCTGGAATTTCTGGTCACAAGTTGATCATGGTGCATTTAACATTGAGAAAGAACGTATAGGCATGTTTTGGCAAGCACCCTATATTGTTTTAGGGCACAAACAGTTAAAGGCTTCGGTTTCATGAGCTTAGTGCAATAATACCTATTTCTTTTAGACTTGTTGAATTTGTTTCTCTTGTCGCCATTACCTGTTTTGGACTTCGGAATACGTACTTAGTCCACCCTTACTTAAGTCTTGTGGTCCACTTCTAAATACTTTTTGATTTGCTGAATCACTACTTGGATTTCAGAAATAACACTTTGGAATATCGTAACGCTTCTTTTTCTACTGAAATATTACTTAAATTATTTCAACACTGCTTTTACTTAAACCTATGAATTCACCAACATTATTGTTGACGTTTTTGCATGTATTTTCTCAGGTTATTATTTGCTAGTGGAGCATTGGGAGCATTTGAGTCGCGCGGATATGTTTTTGAAGGCTTAATAACTTGTATACCATTCGACAAACGTTTTAAAAAAAATGTTTCTATTGCATTATAAATGGGATCCTTTGTAAACTCTGATTTTAATATAACGAATGTGAAATTTATTTAAACGTCTCTTTTGAGGTCGTTTTCTGTGACTTGTGCGTATGGACTATGAAGTAGCACCCCATTGTTATCATTCCGCTGCTACCAGAATTTGGGGGTGTTACAGATGGTATCAGAGCTCAGGTCATAGAGAACTAGGTCATTTTCAAAACCTAGACTATGACCATGTTTTTTTCAAAATATAGAGTCTGTGCAAAGGTAAAACCGAACTTACGAGAGTTGTAAGCCGTTTTATCGATTGTGGTAAAAGCTGAAATCATAGCCATAGTAATATTCCTCTTTTTTTTGTTTCTGACAACGGCGGCAACGGCGAGGTGATGAGGAGTGGATCTGATCGCTGATTGGATCTGATGATAGGACTAAGGCTGCTGATTGGATCTGATCTTTGTGGGATTGTTGTGGCGGCTGAAAAGTGACTGGAATTGTGCCAGAAAAAGGGGTTGTTTAGGGTTTTGGCTCTAATACCATATAAAACCTCAAAGGGTATATATTATTGTAATTGTAATTGTGATTTATGTGCTGACTACTCTTATTCCTGAAGATGGTGGTGATGATGTAACCGTAGAACAAACCAGGAAAAAGGCCAAGTGGGACAACGATAACTATGTTTGCAGAGGTTTAATCCTCAATGGTATGTCTGATTCTTTATTTGATATTTACCAGAATGTTGAATCTTTCAAAGAACTATGGGATTCCTTGGAGGCCAAATATATGGTTGAGGATGATCAAGTAAGAAGTTCCTTGTTGTATTTTCCACAAAATTTCAAGATGATGATTCAAGACCGGTGTTGGAAAAAATACAATAAACTTTTGGTTTACTGGAAGTTTACCACAACCATGAGATGAACATGGATGAATCCATTCAGGTTCATGGTGTATCATTGATAAACTTCTCCCTTCATGGAAAGATTTCAAGCACACCTTGAAACATTTGAAGGAGAAATTAACTCTTGTTGAGTTGGGCAGTCATCTGCGTATTAAGGAGTCCCTCAGGATGCTGGATAGTGACAAGCCAAAAGGCAACAATGTTGCTGGCCTATAGTGATTGGACGTGGTTGTGTAGATCTTAGGTGTAGTTCTGGAAAGATTGTTTCATTGTTTAATGTTTTGCATGTTCCTAATATAAGGAAGAATTTGGTTTCTAGGGTGCTTTGAATTATTGTGGTTATAAACTAAGGGATTAAATTCTAATAAAGTTGTTTATCCATAAATGGTTTGTTTATTGGTTGGTTATTTTGAGTAATTCATGTTCAAGCTTAATATTGTTATAAGATATTGCTTCAGCTTTATGGTCCAACCTCAAAACTAAATAATTCAATCTTATGGCATGCTAGACTAGGCCATGTCTACATTAAGAGGATGCAAGATATGTCTAAGGATGGGTTAATCCCAGCTTTTGACATGGACACTGAAAAGTGTAAGACTTGCATGCTGAACAAAAATAACTAAAAAACCATTTCAAAATGTAAAATGTAAAACTGATGTTTTGGAGCTGATCCATAGTGATTTATGTGGTTTGCATGCTACTCCTTCACTGGAAAATAAAAAATATTTATGACATTTTATTGATGATGCTCTAGGTTTTGTTATGTTTTATTTAATACATTCAACGGAAGAAGATTAGATAAATTTTAAAGTATTCAAACTGAAGTTGATATTACAACAAGTGTCCCAAATCAAATGATTTAGGACAATAGGGGAGGTGAGTACAATGTATACTCTTTATTTTCAGTCTGGTGGTCGTTATATATTGAAACGACTGCCCCCTAAACTCCACAACAAATTGGTATATCTAAAGGAAAAATAAAGTATTAAAAGAAATGGTTAATTCCATGTTGTCCTACTCAGGACTGAGTCAGGGGTTCTAGGGTGAAGCTATGTTAATAGCTTGCTATTTATTAAATAGGGTTCCCAATAAAAGGAACATGATTACCCCTTATGAACTCTGGACTAAAAAAACCAAACCTGAACTACCTCAGGGTTTGGGGTTGTAGGGCAGTTGTAAGACTCCCTGATCCAAAGCTAAAAACTTTGGGTAAAATAGGCATTGTATGCATCTTTGTTGGATATGTTGAGCATTTCCAAGGCTTTTAGGTTAGATATGTCATTAAGCCTAATGATTCAATTTTAATTAACTCTATAATTAAATCAAGGGATTCTATCTTTAATAAGAATAGACTCTCATCAATCCCTAGACCAAGTCTCAGGATTCTTAATGGAACTGAAGATATTGGTGGTTCAGTGGTCCCTGAAGAGGTCACTGAAGAGGTTGTTCAGCAACCTAAACCTGAGCTTAGAAAAAGCAAAAGGAATAGGAATCTAAAGAGTTTTGGGCCTAAATTTTGATTATATTTAATTGAAGGAACAAGGATGCGGTCTGCTTGACCAACACCCTATTGGCATTAAATGTTGAGGATGACCCAAAAAACATTTGATGAACACAATGAAGTCCCAGGAGGTTGTTTATGGAAGAAGCTATTAATGATGAGTTAGATCATCATGGGCAACAACACTTGGGTTGTTGGCTTGAATCTACCTCCAGTGCAAAAGACCTCTTGGTTGCAAATGGATCTTCAAAAGAAAACTAAAGGTAGATGGAACTATTGAAAAGTTCAAGGCAAAGTTGGTTATTCATGGCTTTAAACAAAAGTCAGGAATAGACTACTTTGGGTTTCGCAGCTGCACTAGCCGTTCTCGTTACCGGAGCGTCTCAAAGCAGATAACACAGTAAGAGTGAATCAGATAGTTACTATCTTTCTGATTGAGTCGTCAATTCATTTTACTAGAACAAGTTTGATTCATTATAGGAATAGCACCATCGTTCTTCCAGTTGACCACAAGGTTTGATTCATATAGATCTCCAAAGTCACCTATCCAAGAGTGTTTGATGTTGGCTTAAGAAGGATTTCCATCTTCACTGTGAATACAAAAGAGTATCACTCTGATGTTCTGGCAATTATCAAAAGGATAATGCGTAGGACTTAATGATACCAAATGTTGTATAATGATGTACTACATTTTGTATATTGGAATTTGTGTCCTAGTGAGATTTTTAATGGATCTCGTTGGCTCTAGACTCTATAAGTGCACATTTGTTATTTGGTAAATCGGAGGCTGGAGCGGACTGCCACCTTTTCAATATCAACGATCTCAGAATGAGAAAGCCGATAGAAATTGTGTTGATCTACGTGAGAAATGAAAAACCTAATTCTTTAAGAGATTCTGAGTGCTAAGGAGGGTTGTGCAATGCATCATGGGTACCATGTTGACTTGTCTTCAATATCAGAATCATCTTGTGGATTACCGATAGAATTTATGCATTGACCCGGTTTCTGCTTAAGGGTGTATAGAGGGCTTCTTTCTTTTCCACCTTTTTCCTACAATTCTTTTCATTATCTTAAAACCCATTCAGTGCTTACGAGACTTCATGTCTAGTACTTGTTGGGTTATGTTCCAGACTTGCTATCTCAGTCCGCACTATTCCCTTATTCTTCTTTACTCCTTTGTTTTCAATCCATACCTAGGACTTCTACTCCTATCTAATGGAGTGTTCTTGTGTAGATCCCTTCGGTTCTCGCTGGATCATGGTACGAATATACCTAACCTTAACCGCCTTATAACTTCTTGAGAAATAAACAGTGGTGTCTTTGACGATATTGCCATGAAGATCATAAAAATCATTTGATAAAAAATCAATCAGCGTGTCTCATGAAATCATTTGAGACACATGAGTGTTTCCAAAAGTTACCCAAAAAAGCTCCCCTACACATATGACCATATTATGAAGGGTTGCACATGCGAGGTTTGGAAACGCACTTATAGATTGAAGATCGTATCCGTTATTAATCCGTATTGATCACATTTTAATCACTATTCTCCCCTTCAAAAATTGCATATGTGTTTACAACTTTTGACAATTAATGAATTAAAAACAAGTTAATGTCCAGAATTCACATGAGCCTAACTAAGTTTGGGGGGAACAGGAGTGCATGCAGAATGAATTATACTATTATACTCCCCCTCAATTATAGAATAGATTGAAACTTGGAGTGGGAGTTTGTTGAGCACACAATTTTGAAAGAATTTGAATTTTTCTTTTAAAAATATCTTGAAAAACTATGCTCAACAAGAAATTGAGAGGATATAATATTATTTTTACCATCATTTTCCTTAGTACTTTCTCTTAGAGCATTCAAAAACTTTGAATGTTTTTTGATGACTTTGCTCAAGCCGAGAAGATAGAACTTCTCGTTGTTTAGGGTAAAATGTACATAAATGAACATTTTCCTTTCTTTGGGGACCGAGTCCTAAGCTGACATTTACTTAGAAGTCATAGAGAAAAAAATGAAAGGACATGTTTTGAAAGCATTTAAAACTCTCGCTCGAACTTCATTTATTCACCCGTGTTAATATTAATCAACATTTCTAGGTGCGCAAGTTATCGATTGTCGAGAGACTGTCGGAAGAAGATTTTTATGTATTTATGATATTTTTTTTGATTTGTATTTTGTTTTTATATGTTTTTATAATTTTTTATATTTTGTTTTTTCATGGTATATATTTTTTTCTGCTTTTGTTTTTTTGATCCAAATATTATACAAAGAATTACCGAGATTTATAATCTAACTAACAAATGATAAAACATGCACCCTTTTATTTTTTTTTTTTATTTTTTTTCTTTTTTTTTTCTTTTTTTTTTTTTTTTTTTTTAACCCCCATTTTTTTTTTTGTTTTTTCCTTTTTCTGTTTTTTGGGTTTGGGGTGTTTGTGGTGGGGGTTTTCCCCCTTTGTTTTGGGTGGGGGGGGGGGGGGCGACGAACCAAATAGTTGAAATCGGATCTACTGGAAGAGCTTTGGTGAGAGGTAGGCCAGTTGGTAATCCGTCTTGGAACAAAATACAATTCAATCGTATCCTTTTCCATGTGTTCCTTTATGAAATGGTAGCGGCAGCGATGTGTTTGGTTCTTGAGTATTAGACCGGGTTGCAAGATATGGCTATGGCTGATTTCGAATCACAATAGATTGGAATCTTGTTGAAGTGAAAAGCCTTAGTCCGTTAAACTGTGTCGCATCCAAAGGACTTGGGCAACAGCTCTCTGTGATGCTCGCGCGCTCAGGAGCATATTTGTTGGCGCAGAGGCGCAGCGCGTACGGTCTTAGCGCGCGACGCGCGCGCTCGACTAAGATTAGCGCTGCGCGCGCGAATATGTGTTCGTCTACTGTGTGTAGCTCCACATGTTGTAAGGAGGAGGTGGACTTGGCGTGGGAAGTGTTTGTTCTTTAATTCCCGCATAGTCAGCATCTGAAAAATCCGGTTAGTTAAATACCAGAATTCCTTCGTATACAAAGACCGTATTAAACGTTACTCGGAGATATCTATGATCCTTTTAACCTCCTTGAGGTGCTTCTCGGTTGGCTGAGCCTGGTACCGAGCACATAAACAAGTAGCATGTACAATGTCTGGTCTACTGATTGTAGATACATTTAGGGCACCAATCATGCTTCGATATTTTATGCATCGACTGGCGGACCCATTTGATCCAGTCAAGCTTGTTCTTTGCTCTCCATTGGGAGTACCAATGGGATCACAAGTTTCCATTCAATATTTTTTAAGGATTTCTAACACGTAGTTGGACTGGTTTATGAAGATGCCACGGGGGGATTGGTTAACTTGTAAACCAAGGAAAAACGTCATTTCCCCATCATCGACATTTCAAAGCGGCTTTTCATGAGGTCAGAAAATAGTTGGGTATACCTAGTATAGAACCAAGACAATATCATCAACGTCAGACCTGTACCACTAAGATTCATCGGTTGAGCGTTCTTTATAAAACATGTTGGATCAATGTGCTTTTGAAGAAAGTGATTATGTAGGAGAAACTTTGACAATTCATCGTACCATGCCCTCAGTGCTTGCTTTAACCCATAGAGTGACTTCTTTAGCTTGTAGACATGGCTTGGATGATCAGCATCGATGAAACCTTCAGGTTGACACACGTACACGTCTTCTTTTAGCGTTACCATGCAAGAAAGCAGTTTTTCACGTCCATTTGAAACAAATGAACGATTTGTGTTGCAGCATATGCCAAAAAATATCCTGATAGCTTCCACCCTAGCAACTGGGCGAAGGATTCTTCAAAAATCTATTCCTTCCTCTTGGCTGTACCTCTCACAAACCAGACGAGTCTTGTTTCGATGACCGTTGTTCTCTTCATCATGCTTGTTTTTGAATAAAACCATTTCAACGAAAGAGGTTTTATGTTATCCGAAAGAGGAACTAAAACTCCCATACATCAAGCCTTTGAAATGATGAAGCTCTCTTGATTGATTGAATCATGCAGGTCGGTCATAGCTCTTTGACCATTCTTTGGTTCCATAGTGCTTACCGTTATATGGTACATGCACAGGTCACTAGTCATATCGTAGTTAATTCACTTGTCAAAATGGTCGTGAGGGTTCTCCTAGCACTTGTTCCAGAGGGTGATCACCCTCCCCCCCCCTTTCCCCATTCCCATTAGTCCATTCAAAATTCATAAGGGTATTGGTTGGTAAACGTATGCATGTTCGATGGATCACATATTGTGAGGATGAAAGATTCTGCATCACTTATGGATGGGAGTAGCAAAGGGATTTCCAAACGTCTTTTCATCGAACATAGCATTTTGGAACATTGTCAGCATTTGTTGCGGGTTTGATGTGCAACATGTTGTTGTGTTTCGAGTCGTCAACATCCTGTGAAGTATTTTGGAAAATTTGTACGTGAGAGGATGGGATTTGTTGGCCTGTCGGTGATGTGTTGCTGTTTGTGTAGTTTTCGTTGGAGTCTGAAGAACTTGAGGTGCTTGAGCAGCCGGAGCAGTTCTTGGAGCAGATGACGTTATACCACCATTATTATATCATACATCGCTTCGGAACAGTAAATCCAATTCACGTTTAGCTGGTTGTTGAGTTGTTATTGTTGACGGAGCATAAGTAAGATCGAGTCCCCTGGAAACTGAGGTGTCCAGAGTCTTGCTTTGAAGCCCGGGTTTTGTACTGCGTTGGTTTCAAAATCATGGATGAAAACTCAACAAACGACACATTCATTTGTTCTCATGATTTTCTTTGTTCTTCGGTGGTAAACTCTGTAAGCACAGGAATTAGAAGAATTACAATTGAAAAAACAATATCACCTTTCGCACCAAGCTTCCCAATATCCTCGCGATCATTCTTGGGATAACAGAGAGCCCTGAATACATGTAGAAAGGAGATATCTGGTTTTTTGCCGTTAATAAGATCGTATGGTGTTTTGTTAAATCGGTGGTGAATGATAAAGCGGTTTTGAGTGTGGCACGCAGTAGTAATCGCTTCAACCCATAAGAATAACGGTGTACTAGGAAAATCAACAATTGTTCATAGGCAGCCTCAACTAACCGGTCCGATTTCTTCGTTCCATACTCCATTTTGTTGAGGTGTTCTGACAGAAGATGCTTGGTGAGAGATGCCACACTATCAAAGTATTCTTTAGGATTGATTTTGAGTTCTGTGCCATTGTCGGTTCTTATGATGTGACAGGCGACAAAGAGGACAGTAATTCGTTCAGGAAGGGGTTTTATTCACTTTCTGGGCTTCATCTTTTTGATCTAGAAAATGGTACCCAGTGTAACGAGAGGAATCGTTTCCCCACAATCACCAAAACATAGCGTTTTCCATTATGCTAGCGCAATTTCTTATTGGACCACACAAATCCATATCAAGAAGGTGGAACCTCTGCTTAGAATTTGGAACTGGTTTAGTGGTTGGAGACGCCCTTTTACTTTTTTTTGCTCTCAGAGGGACAAAGATGTTCTTTATGATATTTGAATTTTAGAAGACCGGTGACAATATCGTTCTTAGCAAGGTCATTTTATGGTGTCTAAGTTGAGGTGGGATCAACGTTGATGCCATAACCATGGAACTTGGTAGAAGTGCATGAGCCATGAGGCCAAATTGGGGATGCCAGAAGGCCGATTTCATGGAGATTGATGGTGTAAAGGTTGGTTGAACGATTTCCTTTTAAACAATCAACTCCTTCTAGATTCTGACAAAAACAAGTGTTCCTTCTGAAGCAACCTATTAAATATGAATCCAAAACTGCCCACCGTGGAACAGGTTGTGCCCCAAGCCCTCAACGAAATAAACCCTGGTGATCAATATATTTCCTCATTGAAGATCACCAAAACCCAGAATTGCAGCAATATGATCATTTCCAAAGCGAACAGTTCCCAAAAACTTCTAGACGAAATTGATGAGAAGCTTTAGATTCCCAGTCATATGCTTGGGAGCACCCGAGTAGACGCACCATAAACAAATTTGGATAAACCTGCTCAAGAAAAGACAGTAGATTTGGAACGTTTGATTGTAGGTTTCGAGGGTTGAAGTACAAAGCATTGATCACCATTAGAGAGTCAGATGACTCTCAGATTCACTGGATGCGATTATTTTTCCTTTAAATGTCAAAAAAGTCTTCCAGTTGGGACCAATAAAGCAAAAATCTAGGTTTACTAGGCTTAGGTGAAGTAAGTCTTTCTTTAGACCCTACTTCTTAGGCTTTATAAACCTTTGGCTTTTGTTTCTTTTGATTTTCAGTTGTTTGCAAACATTTGCTTTTGTTTTTTGCCACGAGAATTCATGTAATTCACATAATTAGCATCACATACATATGATTAGCAGGGATTAAAACATTGCTTCACATAGCCAAATAATTCAGATTTTATCACTTCGATTAGCAAGCTTTACGTGGTTACATTCAGATGACATATGTTTCTTATTCTTAGAAAGCAGTAAATTCCTAGGGTGTTCTTCTACTTCAACTTCTTTATTCTTGATGCAACTACTCTTAGACGCAGAAGGGACCCTATCATTCTTTGTATTGCTCCTAGGCTGTGGCCTTCTGGTCTTAGCAGTGTTGTCTACTCCTGTAGAAGAGAAACCATTTGAGTCAGATTAAATCTTCTAGTGACGACATGGGTTGTGAAACGGTGATTGGATTTGTCCTAACCTCGCTCTAATCTTTGTTAAGGGACATTCTTTTCTTCTAGAAGGCTTGAAGGATTAATTCCTAAAATTCCTGGGGCATCACATTATTCAATGTTTCATAATTTTTTTTATTCTTCTGGTGTGGGTACCGAGTTTGAAGTGATGGTTTTGACCAAATCATTCGTCTTATCAACCCTTTTGAGGGACCCAATTTTTTGTGATGTTGTAGTTTCAGATTGAAATGCATTTGGTTGTCTCACAACAAATTTTTTTCTTAAAGGCTGCAAAGACGGTTTCCTCTCGGTTGATTGAATTTGCAAACTAGTATTTGTACTGTACTGTGGTGGTGTCCTCTTGGTTACGAAACTTTATCAATAACTGGCTCTTTAGTTAGCATTTTATTAATTCATAGCATGTAATTTGTTTTGCTAAGAGTCAATATTGTTTTAGTCTTGGAGCACGCGTGTCATAGAGATAGATCACAGGTTTTTGTATGTGTATTGAGGTGAGCAATTTCCTTTTCATAAGTTCGAACCTGAAAACTTTATTTACTTCTCATTTTCAAGTTTCTGAGCAAAAGGATCAAAGGTATTTGTAATATGGAGTTATCCTTACTTTTTTACCCTTTTGGTCTCCCAATGAGCTTGCAAACGTTCGATCTTTTGTTGCATGTCATTATAAGCATTATCGTATGAGATTTTGTCATATTTGCATTCTTTCAACACTTTCGTTACAATCATCTATAGTTTAGCATTTCATTCTCCTTTTTTAAATGATACAATTTTCAAAAATCGTCTTTGTACGGTCAAGTCAGTTTGGAGATGGTAGGGACTCTAAACAGAGGGATTTTGCCAATAGGACATAATATCTTGACTGACAACTGCTCTCAAGAGACGCTCAATTTCCAATTCCAATGCCTTGTGCTTAGCAAGAGATTCATCAGCTTCTTTTGCAAGAGATTTAAAGTCTCGAACAAATTTGGCTGCTTCTTTCAAAAATTGTATTTCAAAATTTTGAAGTCTAGTATCCACTTGGTTGATGATAGGAAAATTTTCTTCTTTTAAAATTTTGTGAATCTCCTGATGAGCAATGGACTGAACCAATTGTGTGTATCTAAAGTTATTCTATGTTTGACAACACGTTGAAGAGTCACAATGGTGCTTTTTACCTCATTTAGAAATTTTCGTGCAACACTTGGAGTAGTATCATCCAAAAATTCTTCATTTGGTATTGAAATCGATTTTGAAACAGTGGCCGTTTTGGAAGTATTTAAAAAGTACACCTCTTCTTGTGACTTGGCCGTTTGAGAAACAAAAACCCCTAAAAGATGATTAATCTTTGTATAGTTTGCCGGTTTTATTTCTTTGTTCAATTGTTTCATTTTTAGATGACTCTCTTGAGCAAGCTGCAGTGTCTCTTCCGAATCATGCACAGCAGGAGGATCCTGCTTTTCAAATAACACTTTGCCATTATACAACTATGTTGTTTTCGCTGAGTTGCTTATGTTAAAAAGGATTTTGATAACCCATAGGACATTTTATGTTCGGTGTGGTAAAACGAGTCTGGCTTAGGTGCAAAGCTATGTGCATCGTTTGATTCGATTGAACCCGTTTTAACCAAAATTATATCTATTCCTTTATCTTATTCTCAAGTTGGAATTTGTTTATCCAAGAGCTCTTCTTTGCGTATTTTGAATCAGACTTCAACTTTTTCTTTTCTTCAAGAAGAGAAGAAACAGTTGATTTTCGTTGAAAGCTGTTTACTTAAATTTGAAATTTCCTCATTCAAAGTAGTTCATTTGTTACGGAGCTCTCTCTCGCGCTAAGTGAAGAGCATTTATCTTATTTAGTACAAGGACATCTTTCTTGATAAACAGACTTTTGATAAACATCTTTCAAGTTTGTCATATCTTTTCTTGACCTATTTAAACAACACTTTTCTTGATTTTTTATATCTTGCAAGCTCAGTGGTCAAATAGATTTTGTTTCTTTCATTTTGCGATGACCAAGTTGACCTTTCAACTTAAAGTGGCCAAATTATTAAATAATGATTCAAAGTAAGCACGAGTTTTCCCTCTACAGTTGCAGGATGTTGATCTACAATTCCCATCTATGATCCACACTAGAGATTTCAAGAAATACATTACTATCATTCTGTTGTATTGGTGGGTTCTGGATGGTTTTCGAGTAGCTAGTATACTGTTCCTTGTTGAGTAAACATATTTAAATATTCTCATTATCATTGCAGTTGTTTCCCCATAGTGTGTACTCAGCTGGATCCGTCTGTCATAGACAGGAGCTTTGTCAGTCTGAGTACCTGATGTCGATGCTCGTTGTAAATTAGCCATCAAAATGCAGTTTGCATTGACTTCCACAATTTCTTTAAGATCCACTGTAGCAGCCATTAAATCAAATTCTTCAGCTTGGAGTTGAATTCCTGCTTCTTCCTTTTGAGCAATCAACAACTGAGTCTGAAGATAAGCAGCATCCCTTCTCCTTGGTCTGACTGTGCAGTTCTTAACAAGATGGCCCAATCCTCTGTAGTTGTAACACCTTATCTGATTACCATTATTCCCAATCGCATTACCCTCAGCCCGTGCTGCTACAACATTACCATTCCCATTCGGATTCTGATTAGCAATTCCTGGAACAACAACAAGCCCATTCTGATTTCCAACATTCTAAACGCCGAATTCTGAACTGTATTCTGAACAACCTGATTCCCGACATTCTGTACTGCATTATACCAATTCTGATTCCCAACATTCTGCCCAGCATACTGTTTAAGCTGATTCCCACCATTTCCTTTAACCATCTGCATCTGTCTGTCTTGACCCATATTCATATCCAGTTGAGCAATCTGCCTATTACGAGGGTTTGATGAAATTCTCTAGTTGTTGTTGGTTGGTGTTGAGTAGTTTAGTTTGAATGACTTAGCTATTGGAACAAGTGCCATGTTTATTGTGGTGTTGTGAGATCTGTAATGTCTTCAGGATTTGGCATTGGTTGTTACATGTAGTTCGTGTTGAATGATGGTTATGGGTTGAAGTTGTTGTTGAGTTATGGTTGTTGCATGTAGGTAACCAGTGATGGTTGATCTTGGTAAAACACTGGATAATTGTAAAGAGTGTTAGAATTTACCATAAGTGCCAAAGGATCATGTGCTCTTGCTAGTCGTCTTGCCTCAGTTCTTTACCTGGCTGATTGTTTTCAAGAAAATCATACAAAGAATGTATCTACTTCATGTAAATCCTTTGTTTGGTGTACAATGGTAACATGTCATCTCCATTCTAGTTGTAAGTTGTTTAGAAACTTGAGATTGCTAGCAATCTTTTCTGGAAAGTGTTTGTTTCTTTTGAAATCATTCATTAGCTTTGAAAAACGATGATAGTAAGACTCAATCGATTCCCCATCAGTAGAAGTAAACCTTTCCCATTCATTAAACAACTTAGCCTTTTTGTCTTGAATCCCAATATCAGAACCTTTCATCATTTGCTGAACACGTAAGATTTCCTGAGTAGTTTCACAACTATCAACAGCAGCATAGATGTCTTCAGGAAGACCCATGAGAATAATCTGAATGGCTTGATCATCAGCTTCCATTTTCTTACTTCCTTTTTAGTAAGTTCATCATTAGTTTGCTCGTGAAAGGTTTCAGCAATAGGAACTTCATGGTCTGGATTACCTGGTTCAGGAATTATTCGTCTTGAAATATGGACCATTTATATGGAGTTGTAGATTATTTTCTATTTGGTTTATCCTTTGAATAAAACAACGATGAAGACAGAAGACCATGGAAATAGTGGTCTTTGTTACAGCATAGGCAGACGTTTGTCGAAACCAGCAACATAAATGTCTTATTGAGTCGACATTGCAAAAGTAATGTGAAATGATAAGCAATGATCGTTTTAGTGATTGGTAATTATGAGAATGGAGTTCAAGTTTACGTGATTTTACAATTCTATGATTTAAACAGAGATATAAATTATTCTTTCACGGGATTTTACTAAATCAAGAAGAAACCGTGAAAATTAGATAAAGTTTAAGTCTTTAAGAAATTCAGTGTATAAATCACCTAAGGTAATGGTATAAATCTCCTTTAGACTGTTTATAAAATGCACCCTTTAAGACTTCATATAAAAAGCGCCCTTTAAGACTGCGTATAAAAACGCCACTTTAAGACGTTTTAAATCGTTGTTCTTTAAAAAACGTATAAATCGTCGGATTTCATACGTATAAATCACCATCTCTGAATACGTATTAATCGCCGTATTTGAAAACGTATAAATTGCCAGATTTCAATACATATAAATCGCCGTCTCTGAATTATAGTATAAATCGCCCTCTCTGAAAACGTATAAATCACCAGATTTCAATATGTATAAATCTCCTTCTTTAAATACGTATAAATCGTCATCTCTGAAAATGTATAAATCGCTGGATTTTAATACGTATAAATCGCCGTCTCTGAAAACGTATAAATCGCCGGATTTCAATACGTATAAATCACCGAATTTCAATCCGTATAAATCGCCGTCTCTGAATACGTATAAATTCAATCCGTATAAATCGCCGTCTCTGAATACGTATAAATCGCCATCTCTGAAAACGTATAAATCGCCGAATTTCAATACGTATAAATCGCCGTCTTCAAACGTATAAACCGTCGTCTTCAAAAACGCGTATAAATAGCCGTCTTCAAAAACTTCAAATCACTTAAAGACACAATTTTTGACGTTTTTGCTCAATTTTTCTTGGACAACTTACTATCATAAGCCTAGTAAAAGCATAAAAACATAAACTTTAAGGTTTTTAACACAAAAATTTTTGGATCAAGATTTTGAACACAAAACTTTTGAACCACAAAAAAACCTTATAAAGGATGAAAAAGTTGATGTTTTTCTAGGAACCACTTGTATAACTAGCTTATACTAATATGTAAGATGCATAAAAATGCAACCTTTATGGTTTTAGACACAAAAAAAATTTCTTGTGTGCTCGGTACCAAAAAATCACAACAAAAACAAAAAAACTCACACAAAACAACTAACAAAAACTATGGGATTCTTGATAACAATGTTTAGGGCTATTATTTCATCACCAAAACACATAAACTAAGGAAAATCTTAGAGAGAAAAAGATGTTTTAGAGAGAGAAATAAAAGAAAGAAAAATGGTAACTTCTATTATGAGAAAATGAGAAGCAACACCCTCCTAACATGCTAGGAGGGTTGTATATATAGTACAAGAGACTTGGACTCCTTATGGAGTCGTTTGGGCGTTTATTGGGCCGAACCTAATACCAATGGGCTTAAGCTGACAATTAGGCTCAATTACGTTTTCCTATACAAGGCTCAGGAATATTAATGACCATCACTTTACATAAAATCACGGCTAACATATTATAACTTTTCTTTATTAGTTCAGCACACTTACAACCAATGCTTTTGTTTGTGAAATTTAGATGGTGTCACATGAGAAGACAAGCTC
This sequence comes from Tanacetum coccineum, assembly GCA_026074375.1. Lineage (NCBI taxonomy): Eukaryota > Viridiplantae > Streptophyta > Magnoliopsida > Asterales > Asteraceae > Tanacetum > Tanacetum coccineum. The sequence goes on along the minus strand of BQNB010025630.1, from coordinate 36,403 downwards.
AATGTTACCAACGTCCGTGACTCCCTGTTGAAAGGGACATGGCTACTCATTGCTTCTCCAAAAAGCAGCTTCCAGGTATGTAATCATACCCGTTTGACCCGTTACCCTTTTACCTAAGATCTTAAATTGACCCGATGACATGAATGGTTTAAATTTTGTTTCATTTGTTCACCTGCTTTGAATTGACCAACCGACAAGAATGGTAGAAATTTTGACTCATTTGCAACAATGATAAGAAATGAACACGACTACACTATATATAACATGAGATTCATGACAGACCTTATAACGTGATCAAGGACTGTAATTACACATAAGTTATTTATAAACTAGAGGAAAAAATCATGATAAACTTTAACTAATGATTTTTGTTCCAAATAGGTAAAGGTGTATTTTAAAAGAAGAAGACAATTTTACCAACTAACGATGGTAAATTTGTTTCCATTATTGGGTCAAGCACTTATTTTCTTTTTTTCTTTTGAGTAAGCTTGGAGTTCCTATCAATACAACCATTTCAGCATACCCGCGAAGACTTCGTCATTGAATTGTCTTATAATTGTAAAATTATAAGGAACTCAGATCTTTGTTCTTCAACTTTGCAAAATAAGAGGTACTTATTTACAAGTGTCATTAATTACTGAAATCTGTTATGCATTAATATTATACCACATGTAAAGATGCAAGCCCTATCTATACTTTTTACTATTAGTTTGAGTAATTTCTTTGTCTCAACTTTGTAGAAGAATAACGATCCTTGGACCTTGCATAAAATTTTGATAAACAAATATGTTGTTGATCACTTAATTCGAATGTGTACATTGTGCATATATAATGGAAAGTTTAAACTGGACATGAACTAAAGATATAGTCCAGAATGGCATTTAAAGATAAATCAAATACTGATTAAAACATTAGTTTGTGCAAAACAAGATTTGAGAAATTTTCATGATGTTAATTAGTTTAGACTACCATGGCTATGTATACCTCGTAGGTACTAATTCCTCTGCTATTGTACTCAAGATGGAGAAGATTATGACCATGATCATAAAGGAAAGTGAGGAGTGCGCACCCGAGCTTCAAGCTCTCATAAAAATAATTTTTAGGTGATCATTTTTTCCTGACCTTCACCATCATAGGTTGTTCATTCTTCACTAATTTAATCCTATGCTATTGCAGATTGCTTCTCTTGTTTTGTGAAATTAGGGAAATGATAGAAACATAGACATACCGGTCGACAACAATGCTTGGTAGGCTTCCTCCTTTGGAAAATCCTAATGATTTGATCAGAGGAACCGTTGCATATGTCTCTCAAATTTCATGGATATTCAATGCTATAGTAAGTTTTTGGCTATTATTATTTTGCCCGTGTCTTTAAGGTGTCCCACAAACCTGACTCTTTAAATAAATTTAAATAAATAATATGCTATTTAATTACAACTCTTCACCATAATTTACGCATGCAGGTACATGAAAACAATATATTTGGATTAAAATTTGAAGCCTCACGATAGTGAAAAACTAGAGATGTGACTGCATTGGAGCACGACCTTAATATTCTGCTAGTTAAATGGCCTAAAAAATAGAAAAGAAAATCGCAGAGCATGTTTTGGCTGGTCACAAAGTTTCTCTAACGATACGCAAAAAACTTGCAACGAAGGAACATGGACATTGCATAAAATGTAAAAGGTATGTTAAAAAGGTTTTTTGATGCCTCAAAGTTTCTTGCAGATGTTATTAAAATTTAATGTTTTCGACTGTTGTAGGTGGGATTTCACTCTCTCTTCTTTGCTGGAATGGATTATCAAGACAGGGAAAAGCAAAAAAATGAGAAGACTCTTTGAGTTTATATGGCATGGCTTCAGTTCTCTCGGTTCATCCTCACAGGTAAGTGTATAGAACACATGCACCATCTTTTGATGTGCAGACATATGTATGGTATATTTAGTTAGTTGATTTAAATTAAGTTTTTGGTACTATATTGCAACTATTTGAAAAAAGCAAACGACATTATTTGTGTCTCTCCTTGCAGATATACATTGGCACATTTCCCAAACATTATGGTCTACCTAATGGTTTTAGGATTGAAATCAATGATGTATGTGATCCTATCAAGGTGAATACATAAAGCGTTATATGAGTATTAGATTTTGAAATCTTTTTATTAAATTTTCTAGGCTTGGAAATAGTAGTGCTATCTTATACCACTTCCCTTATTTCTGTTGAATCTGTGAAAAGTAATCCACGATGTATTCAATCACATATTATAAACTAATCGTTAAAAAAAGAAAGCTAATTGACTAATCTGAAACGAAAGAGTTAGCTTACAAATATCCTTAAGTAATTCGTTTCATATAATACTAATTTTCTTTCGTTGATATTTTTGCATAAAAGGCATTTTTAATGTATGAATCCTTAACTTTCTTTTATCTTTCACAATGTAAGGGCATTTTGTGGAAAAAGATCAGCTTACGCATGCGATGAAAGTAACAAGAATGATGTGTGAGGTCGCAAAGGTAGTTGCAGATAGTTTACAAAAATAGGATACAGTGCAGACACACCTGGGACAAGATGCTAGACCTTAATAAGTTGTGAAATTTTAGGAGCATGCCTATATTAGTTCAGCTACGCAGTGTAAGTTTAGTGATTTTTAAACTTATTAGAGTCAAACAAGTTTCTGTTGTTTTAAATAAGCATGAAAGATGCTTTGTTGTAAAATATCTGCAATCCAAACACTCTCTTATTGTTAGCCTTAAAATACGGTGACATATCCGGAATTACATTAGTTCATTTATAGCATGACACGTAGGGCCTAATAATGACTAGTTATGATAGTTATGTGTCACTAGGACTATAAATACCCCCTCCATACTTCCATAGAGGGGTGAGGATTCATTTTGTAAAAGTGTGTGTTCTTGTCTTTCTCTCTCTAGACACACATCTTCTCTCTACAGTTTTTCTCTCATCAATAATATTACTAAACATTTATTTTATCCTCCCCGACCTCCGGATCATGTCTCTTGTTAGTGATATCTTATTACTTACAATTGGCATCAGAGCTGTAGGGGTGTATTGTATCACGTGTTTGTTGTTTATGTTTCGGTACTGTTCGGTTACTGTTCATACTTGGTTACTGTTCATACTCGGTTACTGTTCATTCTTAGTCAAAGTTTGTTAGATCTGGTCAAACTCGACAGTTGACTGGTCAACGGTCAAACTCGGAAGATAAAGTCAAATTCGTGAAAAATACTTGTATTTGTAGTTGTATATGTGATGCAGTTGTTCTAAATGTTGATGCAGTAGGTGTTTGTTTGTGAAAAATATAAATCTAACATCTTATTTCTTTAGGCGATGAGTATAAAATTCTTAAACTTTGATGCAATAGGTATTTGTTTATGACAAATGTGGATTTATTAGCTAGTATTTTCTTTCTCTTAATCACGAAAAGGCTTGTATATTTTGATGTAAGTATGATGCAACTATTTTGAAATACTAATGCAGTTGGTATACATTAGTGTAATATTTTTATTGGTTATTTTATTAGTAAAAAATGGTGGTATATGTAGTTATATTTATGATGCAAATATTCTTAAATGTTGATACATTAGGCGTTTGTTTTTTAAAAATACAAATATTTTGTTGGACAAACACGTAGAGGGTGTAAGCATGTGTTAAGAATAAATCTTCGCAAGACTTAATACTGCCAAGGTATAACTAACGGTACTAATGGAGTTAGTACTGCCAGTACATACTTATTACTGCCAGTGTTAGTTAATACTGCTAGGAGAAAGAGTTAATACTGCTGATGGTCAAAGGTGCTGACTTGGAGATAAGTATGCATGGAGATTATTATGGGTTGTTTGTAACTGATCCTAAAAGATAGGTAGTTAGCTTTGTAAAGGACTCTTGTGTTCTATAAAAGGAGATCCTAGGTTTTAGATAAATACACTTCTTTACACTTAGACGAATACTTTTAGAAAGATATTGTGATAGCTTCAAGGTTGTAACCCAAGTACTTCAAGAGTACTCGTATTATTATTCTAATAATATTGAAGCAGTTTGTTACTACTTCATTGTTATTACTGTTCCATTGATAAACATCTCTAGAGTATCAAAGTGTAGATTCCGCATACACTTTGGTATACATACAAAGTCTCAACCATTGTTATTTTGGATTCATCCAAGGTAACAAACACTTTACTACGTAAAGAATCGATCAAGGCGTGGGATCAACAAGTGGTATCAGAGCCTGTGCTTTGAGAAACTTTGATCTAGGAACAATGGAGTTGGAAAATTCTCAGAACAATGCGTTGGCAAAGCTTCCCATGCTCAAACTAGGAGAGTATGAGATGTGGGAAATCAGGATCAAGCAGTACTTTCAGATCCAAGATTATGCGTTATGGGAGGTAATAGAAAATGGAAATTCGTGGGTACCTATTCCTGTTACAGCACCAGAATCTGGTCCATCAACAGCATTGAAGATGACTGTGCCCTCTACTGCTGAAGAAAAGATTTGCAAAAAGAATGATGTAAAGGCTCGAAGTCTTCTGCTCATGGCACTGCCCAATGAGCATCAACTTACCTTTAACCAGTATGTTGATGCTCAATCAATGTTTGCTGCCATTAAAGCTAGATTTGGAGGGAATGAAGCAACAAAGAGGACTCAGAAGGCCCTACTGAAGCAACAGTATGAAAACTTCAATGCTTCAAGCTCAGAATCACTTGATTCTATCTTTAACAGGCTTCAAAAGCTTGTTAGTAGATTGGCAATTCTGGGTGTAGTTACTCCTCCAGAAGATCTAAATGTTAAATTTTTGAGGAGCTTACCTTCTGAGTGGGATACTCATGTGGTAGTCTGGATGAACAAACCCGACTTTGATACTATGGGTTTGGATGATTTGTACAACAATTTTAAAATTGTTGAACAAAAGGTTAAGAAATCTACTGCTGATAACAATGATGATAAGAACTTGGCATTTCTAACCACTTCCAGTCCAAGCAGTACTAATACAATTAATACTGTTAACACTGGAGTTAGTACTGGCACCACCAAGGTTAATACTGCTAGTACTGAAACTAGTACTGCTAGTTTTAGTGATGCCACAGTTTATGCCTTTTTGTCCACTCAACCACAAGGCTCTCAACTTGTTCATGAAGATCTTGAGCAAATTCATGATGATGATTTAGAAGAGATGGATCTAAAGTGGAATATGGCATTGTTGAGCATGAGGGCAAGGAAGTTCTATCAGAGAACTGGAAGGAAGATAATCATCGATGGAAATAGTACTGCTGGATATGACAAATCCAAGGTAGAATGTTTCAACTGTCACAAAATGGGACATTTTGCTAGAGAATGTAGAGTTCCAAGAAGCAAAGACAATAGAAGTTGGAATCAAGGGAACTCCTCAAAGACTGTAAGGATTGAAGATGCCTCTGAAAAGGCAATGTGTGCTATAGATGGTGGTGGTTTTGATTGGAGTGATATGGCAGAAGATGAAATTCAAGCAAACATGGCTCTCATGGCTTTTTCTGATTCTGAGGTATCTTGCTCTAAATCTTGTGTGCTAAAATATGAAGCTCTTAAAAAACAATATGATGATTTACTAGTTAAATTAGATGATACAGCTTTTAAAGCATCTACATATAAAAGAGGGCTGTCAATTTTAGAAGCACAAGTAGTTAAATACAAAGAATCTGAAGTTTTGTTTTCTGAAGAGATTGCTTTATTGAAAAGAAGTGTAGGACATAAGGATTATCTTATGGGATTAGTTAAGACTGAACTTGAAAAAGTTAAGGAAGAAAAAGAGGGAGTTGAATTTAAGCTAGCAAAATTTGAAAAATCATCTAAAGACTTAGATGATTTGTTAGCAAGTCAGGTAACTGACAAAAGCAAAAAGGGTTTTGGTTACAATGCTGTCCCCTCACCTCATCCCTTAATTCTCAACAGACCAACACCTTTAGATTTGTCTTACTCAGGTCTTGAGGAATTTCAACAACCTGAGATAAATTGGTATGGTCCTAGGTCTGTTTAAGCTACCACTGTTGTGTTAAAGAGTCAGTAATTCTAAGGAGACTACTGATGGACTCTTTAAAACAAATACAACAAGATCTGCTACTGAAACTAGCTCGTTAAGTTCCAATTAAGGTAGACAAAGATTGGAAAGAAAAGTTTTTCTTTCCTGACTAATCATGTTTGGGAAGAGGACTAAAGAAGCTAGAAGAATATGATGTCTCCTCAATTATTGAAGATTGGGTGTCTGATGATGATGGAAGAGTTGAGGCCTATCCCTAAAAGTAGAAAAGAAAACTGCTATACCTACTGCTACTAAGAAAGAGTCAGTTAAACCTGAAAAACCAGATAGGAGGTCAGTTAGGTATGCAAAGATGTACATGTCACAGGGACCTAGGAGGAACCAAAGGAATTGGAATGGTTAAAAATCCAATCAGTTAGGATGTAACTTTGTGTTTAATAATAAAGCATGTTTTAATTGTGGAAGTTTTGATCACATTCAATAAAGACTGTCCCCTACATATGGCTCCATTGAGCAGTCTTAATGAAGGACTGGCCTAAAAACTTTAATAATGGAAAGTTTGTTCAATTACTGTTAGGTCTGTTAACACTGGTAGACCTTTTAGTACTGGTAGGTCTTTTAATATTGTTAGGCCTTCTTATACTGCTCACCCCAAATCAATAAGTAATTCTGCTAGACCAAAGACATATTTTCAAAATCAAGCACAATCAACTGCTCACAGGCCCTTTTACAAGAGAACAGCATTAACAAACAGGTGTGTTAATTAAAGGTTTAATACTGGTAGCCTATTTAGAATCATTGTTAATACTGTCATGGCTAGGGGGTTTAATGTTGTCAAGCCCTCAGATGTTGGGTTGGAGACCATCAAACCAATGGTGCATCACTAGTTTTCAACAAATATAATTACATTGATGCACGAGGCAGATCTAAGTCAGTAATGGCTTGGGTCCCTAAAGAGAACTAACTCTATAAGTTTTTGTGCAGAGCAATTCACAAACTAATGATAAAGGATTGTTGATAGTGGGATGCTCAAGGAAATGAAGGCAACATAGCCATCTGTTTGACTTCAAAGACTTTAATGGGGTTATGTTTTCTTTGGAGGAAGAGCCTATGATGGGCAGAATATCAGGACATAAGGTACTATTAAAATGATACTTTGGTTTTGATGATGTATACTTTGTAAACGAGTTAAAAGGTTCACCTTTTTAGTGTCTCTTAATTGTGTGTCAAAAAAGAACTATGTTCTTTTTACTTGTGACTTTGAATGTCTTGTTCTATCTCCTATTTTTAAGTTGCTGTTGAAATTCTGTAACTTCTTAAAATTCCTGACGGATAACATGTACAGTTTTGATATGAAAAACATTGTCCTAAAGTTGGTTTAACTTGTCAGTTTGCAAAGGCTACTTACTGAGGAATCAATGTTATGTCATAGAAGGCTTGGTTTGTCATTTTTGAATTGTAATAATACTTGTCAAGAAAATCTGTAAGAGATTGCCTTTAACGGTGATTTGAATATGATCCAAACTTGTGTTGCTGTCTTAAAGGCAAGTACACAGAGCTCTTGTAAGACCAAGGCCTTTAATCCCATTACAAGCATTGTTTTTGTCTGCAATGGATATCTTTTGGTCCCAACTTTTGTTAGCAGTCTAATGCATAAAAAGTATGCTTGGTAGTCACTGATTGATTATAGTAGATTTTATGGGTTTTCTTTTTAAAAATAGGATGAATCTAGTGAGATCCTATAAAAACTTATCAAGAGTTTGAAACCCTAGGGGTATAAGTAAGTCAGGATAATCAGAAAGTGATAATGGGACTGAGTTTAAAAATAAAGAGATCGGATGAGTTTATTGGGAAAAAGGTATTAAAGTGGAATATATTGTTAGCTACGGACACCTCAGCAAAATGGTGTAGATGAAAGGGAAGAATAGGACACTCATTGACGCTTGCTTGTACAATGTTAAACTGATCTCTATGTTACCTACAACATTTTGGCAGAAGCATGTTTCTGTTGTTTTTTTTTTTTATACTGCTTGCTATGTACAGAATAGGGTCTTAATAGTCAAGCCTCATAACAAGACTCCTTATGAACTCTTTAGAGGTTTTAAACCAGCTATAGGCTTCATGAAACCATTTGGATGTCATGTTACTATTCTTAATACCTTAGATAAGTTGGGGAAGTTTGATGGAAAAAGTGATGAAGGTTTCTTTGTTGGATATTCCTTAAGTAGCAAAGCTTTTAGTGTAAACAACATTAGAACCGAAAAAGTTCAGGAAAATTGAAATTTGGGTTCTTAGAGATTTTAGCCTATGATAGAAGGATAATGGTCCAATTGTGGTTGTTTGATCTTGATTCTCTAACCCTTTCATTGAATTTTGTTCTGTGGTTGACAGACTTTTTCTATATGTTTTTGGCAGGTATTACATGGAGTTTTTGAGTCTAGTAATCTTCTCACACTAAGTTCAAAGATAATAGATTGATATTATAATGCTAATTTGAAGGATGCTTTTTACTTTGATGATGCTTCTCCTAGTTCTGTTGTGATGCTCAAATACAAGATTAAAATGGGTTACATGATGAGATTGATGATTCAGAAAAGAGTCATGATGATTGCAGTCTTCAGAATAATGGTACTGTTGATCAACAAGTTAATACTGCCAGTCCAGAAGTTAATACTGGTAGCAGAGAAGTTAGTACTGTTATCCCTGAAGTTACTACTGCTTCTCCTGAAGACTTGGTGGGACCAATTCCTACATCTGAAGACACCAAGTAGAGGTTTAAAGAAAATTGATTGGGGAACATTCACCTTTAAGGTTCCTACACTCCTCACACAGAATTCTAAAAGATTACCTATTTAATTATGTGATTTGGTGATGTGCAGTATCTATTCAAACATGAAGATTGCCAATCTTCTTATCTTCTGAACTAGGATTTCTTAGTGTATATAAGAGGGAAAGAAGCATCAAGACCTTCATTACATGTATTTTGCGTGTTTCCTCTTCAGGAGAACCAAAAAGAGTTTCTTTAAGCTCATAGTGAATCTGAATGGGTACGAAGAATTGCAGGAGGACTCCTACAGATTCAAACTGCAAAAAAGGTATGGGTTCATGTTGATTTACATAAAAGTCTAAGAGCAATTTGTACAAAGTGGGTCTTAAGAAACAAGAAAGATGACAAGGGGAATTGTCATCAGAATACCAAAGAAGACTTGTTGTCAGGATACTCAGAAGAGGGCATACGACTATGTTGAAGTCTTTGTACCTGTGGCTAGATTGAGGCAATAAGAATATTCTGGCTTAGGCTTCTTACTATGGAGTTTTTGGTCTACAAAATGATGTCAAACACAAAATGGCTTCCGGTATGGTAGATTGAAGAGGAGGTATTTGTATGTCAATATCAGGTTTTGAATGATACTGACCAATCTGATAAGTCTATATAGGTAGTGAAGCACTATATGGAATCCATCCAAGCACCAAGAGATTGTATGACACTTTCGCGCCTCATTTCTTTGGAGCAATAGCTTTCAAAGAGGAAGGATTGACAAACTTTTATTCATCAAAAGACAAAAAGGGGATATCTTGTTGTTCAAAAATTATGTGGATGAACTAAATATTCTTTGGATCTACAAAGAAGGAGCTATGTGTTGAGGTTGAGATGCTTATGAAGGATTAGTTTCAGATGAGTTCTATAGGAGAACTTACCTTCTTTTTGGGATTACAGGTCCAACAGAAAAAGAAAGGAATTTTATCAGTCAAGGACCAATATGTCCATGAGGTTTTTGAGGGAAGTTCAACTACTGATGTGAAGTTCTGCTTACTCCACAGATTGGAAAAGCCTTGGTTCAAAATGGAATGCTGATGATGTTGATGAACATCTTTATAGATCTATGATAGGATCTTTGATGTTACGAGCTTACACATCCAGACTAGATATCTGTTTGCTGTATGTTGCATGTGCACGGTTCAAGTTTCTCCAAAGACATCCTATCTCTTAGCTGTCAAGAGGATCTTTAGATACCTTAAAGGCAAACCATCTCTAGGTCTTTGGTATTCTAAGGATTCTCCATTGGATTAGTTGCTTTACACTATAGCAGTGTTTTGCTGAGCTACACTTGATAGGAAGTCAACATGGAGGTTGTAGTTTTCTGGGAATAGATTGGATTCTTGGCACTACAAGAACACAAACTGTAGTTGCCACTTCTTCATACTGAAGTCTAAATATGTGGCTGTGCCAATTGGATGTGGAAGGTTCTTGGATACAAAATCGATGTGGATTTGGGTAACTAATTTCATGAATATTGTTTATTTATATTGACAATACTGTACTATCCGCATACTAGAAAATCCTGTTCAACATTCTAAAACAAAACATATAAAGATTAGGCCTCATTTTATAAGAGATTGCAATGCTAAAAAGTTGATTCAAATGGCTAAAATTGACTCTCAACATAATGTAGCAGATCTTCTTACAAAAGGTTTTGATGCTGGTAGATTTCAGTACTTGGTCTCAAGTATTGGAATGCTCAATCCCTAATGCCCATATCTCTTGTTTGTTTTTGTAAAGTTTGTTAAATGTTAGTACTGTTAAGTCTTTGTCAATTAATACTGCTAGTTATAATAGTACTGCTTGTTTTATTTAAAAAATGTTTGTTAAAACTGTTACTTATCAGTTAGTACTGTGGTTATTTTCTATATCTCACTCGTTAATCCTATTAATAACAATTAATATCTGCTTAACTGAGAAAAATGGTTAGATTATGTTTTCTTGGTTTTAAGCTAACTCTTTCAGGATAAACAATGAAGTGTGAAATTGGTTACTCAATGATGCATTATTTGAGGGGAGGAATGTTGGTTGTTCTTGAAGTGTTGGTTGTAACACCACACAACAAATGGTCATCAGTTCTTATGTCTAATAGACATCAAGAATTACTAGTCCAGAGCAAAGGCTACATGGTAAAGGATTCTCATATCCAGTTGATACGTTATGTTTACTCAAAAACATATTGGTTATCAATGCACCATTTTTTACAATGAAGCATTGGCTAGTCTCAAGCAAAACGGATATAAGTAGTAAGACTCCTCAAATGTTTAATGGTGGTAGTTTGCCAAAAACTACATTTTGTGTGAATTATGAGCTAAAAGAATAGAGAGAATTGGTGAGCTTAAAAACAGAAAGAGAGCTGTGTGAAAAATAGACAGAGTGCAATGTGAGTTAAAAGAATTGAGAGATTAAATGTGAGCTTAAAAACAGAAAGAGAGATTATGTGAATCTATTTTTGAATAATACTAAAGTTTGGAGTTTGTACTGCTGTTGGTGGAGAAGTTAATACTGCTAGGCTTATTTTAGTACTTCTAGACCAAATTTGGTACTGCTGGATTGAGTTAGTTCTTGTTTGAGCCCTAACATAATTTCAATAATTAAAAGAGCCGTTAAGATATTTTCGCCAAATGCCTACGATATAGGGTTTGACCAATTGAACTTTCGTGATCCTTCTATAAATTCGCATGATTTATTCACGATAACTTCATATTTCTTTAAGTCGGTCAAATAATATCTCTACACTTTCTCTATATAATTTCAATTAACTTTCTCCAGCCTTTATACTTACATACACGATCATATCCCACACGATTACTCACACTTTTATTCATGGCAAATTTGGAATTTTGTGACAAGCACAACATGGTCGCGTTTTTAGAGAAATCTACAGGAAATGAAGGGTTTCATTAAGTCATCGATTTCCTAAATCGAAGTCACATTTGCTATGCACTCACAAAGAAGCCAGCTGTTTGTGTCTCATTTATCAAACAATTTTGGAGGTCTGCTGAAGTTAAAACTGCTGATAATGGAGAAGTCAAGATTACTGCTACCATTGATGGTTACTCATGACTATCACTGAGCATCTTACGAAAGACCATATCAGTGGATGTTCTAGGATGGTCTTTCTTTCTATATCAAAGTCGGAGGATTTTTGAGCACTGGCACTTAAGGGATTTCACTCAGATCAGATAAGTTAAACTTTTCAAAAGGGTGCTTTTTCCTCTAATAAGAGGTTTCTTATCTCTTATATTTTATTGTATTAGCCCAAAGAAGACTTCTTGGGAGCAGTTTAGTAGTAACATTGCAACTGCTGTTATCTGTTTAGCTACCAATAGGAGATATAACTTTTCTAGGATGATTTTTGAGCATATGGTGTCAAATATTTCAAGCCCCCATAAGTTTTTGATGTACCCTAGGTTCATTCAAATATGCTTAGATATGCAGAGAAACCAGCTTCAACAACACACAAGAACATATCGTGTACCCTCTCTTACCATGAAAGTTTTTAACAATATGAAGAGGCATACAAAGGGATATTCAGGCCAAGAAGTTGCTTTATTTCCTACTATGCTAATTGTTCCTGAGCCTTCCACTTTACCTTCAAGAATTACATCCTCACCTTCCCACTCACCTGAACCTATACCTTTACCTACACCTTCACCTGAACCTGAACCTTCACCTACATTGATATACCACTGGCGTAATACACAACCATCACCAAACAAACCATCACCTGGAGCCAGACCACCATCTTTCCTATACCTAATGAATTACTTCCATGCTTGTTCACCCACATGGAAAGTAAGGAGCGGTAGATTTGAAAGCTCAATGGAATTGGCATAGATTTGGTTACCAAACTATTTGACAGGATTGGAGTTTTAGAGGATGACTTGAAGACAACCCAAACAAACCTACAGTTCTGCACTTACTAAGCTCATACTCAGGGTCAAGAAGCTAGAGGCTCAAATCAAGATTGGGAAAGCAAGGAGAAGAGCTAGGATTATTCATTCAAATGATGAAGACATTGCAGATGATTCTTCCAAACAGGGGAGGAAATTATCTGATGCAGAGGTTCAAGAGAAAGCAAGTAATGAAACTGAACCTGTGATTCAAGATGTGACTCTTACAGAAGTAATTCAAGATCAAGAAAGCAGTGAGAACGGACGTCTGAAGTTAAGTACTTACTAGAGCATAAAAAGGTAACTGCTAGTGGTGTTCCAATATTTGTATGTGAGGTAATCTTAGTTTGTTGTAGGGAACTATTACTATGTAGTTGAAGGAGTGAAGAGGATAAGGACAAGAAAGGACAAGGTGAAAGCAATAATGACAGAACTTGAAGGCCCAAGAAAAAAGTTAAGAAAGAGCTTGAACAGAAAGGTTGTGTTTTGCTGATGAAAAAATCATTAGATTGCAAGACATATGGGATGAAGCACAAAGGGCACAGATATGCATGGGATGAAGAAATTGCTAGACAATGGAGATAGAGGAATGGCAAAAGAGTTATGTCTAAAGCCAATCATCTCAGAAGATAGATTGGAATGATCCTTTAGTCATTCAAGTATATGTTTTTAAAAGATGACACCAAGGACAGTTGCCATGCAGGAAATATATATGATCACAATACTTGAAGAATCAGGGAGACTACAAGATCGTGACTTTAAGTGGATGTTTATAATGTGATTAGGCTAATCTTTGAAAGGTTTGGGTTTTTAATCAACATATTGAGCTATGGATGTAGAGCATACGAAGTGAAAAGATTGAAGTCTCCTGAAGATTGATGAAGATGATGTTGATACAATAAGGAAATGAAAGAAGTTTCTAAAGAATCTGGAGCAAAAAGAAAGAAATCTATTCCTAGAAAAAGCACAAGGAAGAGACAAAAGATAGAGGAAGATGCTGAGAAGGAAGAACTCGAAGGATTTTTAGATATAATACCAAGAGAAGATGTTCCTATAGAGGTTGAAATCTTATCTACACAAGTGTTCCATTTGTGGATTGGAAGACTTGTCGTTTTGACAGGAATTTCATGTTATTATCAAATCTTCAGAAGATATGGCAGTTCCAAGAACTATAAGATTTGAGTGAGATGCTTGAAGACTTTGATAGACAAGATGTAGAGGAATTGTACAGACTAGTCAAGGAAAGGTATAGTGCTTCAAGACCAGAAGGGTATGATCTGATGCTTTGGGGAGATTTACATACCTTATTTGAGCCTGATGAAGAAGATGAACTATGGAAGAATCAGCATGAATATAATGTGATTAGTTTTAAGGCTAACATTCTCCCCCTTAAAAATTGCATATGTGGTTGCAATTTTTGATTTAACAAGTGAATTAATATACAAGATAATGTACGTTGACTCACTTGTGGAATCAAATCACATGGGGAAAATAAAGATGCATGATAAATGAACCACTTATATTTACTTATATATATTTATACTCCCCCTCAAAAATAGATGAGAGTGAAAACTTAGAGTTGAGAATTTGTTGAGCACACAATTTTGAATGTTTTTGAATATATCTTTTAAAAATATCTTAAAAATTTATGCTCAACAAGAAATGATTTGAAATTTATCTGATGAGATATCATTTCTTTTGTACTTCACTTGAGCATTCAGAACTTTGAATGTTGTATGACTTGTTCAAGACCGAAAAGATATGAACTTCCCGTTGATGAGGATTAATGCACATAAATGTACATGTTCCTTTCTTTGAAGGTCAAATTCTAAGCTGACATTTACTTAGAAGTCGTAGTTTTGAGCATACTTTTGAAAAGTTTTTGATAAAAATGCTCGAAAACGAGAAGATTTCTCTTCTTTTGAAGATAAAGCACACTGAAGCGTGCACTTTGCTTTTCTTTAAAACAGAGTTCTCATCAGAAGTAATCAAAAGTCATTGAAAATTTGAGAAGACATGTTTTAAAACATTTAGTAAACTCTCGCTCGAACTTTATTTACATTCATGTGTCATTGTTGAACGGCATTTCTAGAGACGTAAATATTATTGATTTACAAGAGACATGTCTGAGAAGATTATTTTTGGTATTTTTGAATTTTTTGAATTTTGTATTTTGCTTTAATAGATTTTATGATTTTGTGTTTTGTTTTTCTGATAGATATATACAAAGTATTACTGTGATTTTGCAAGACATTCAAGCTCCTGTTGAGATAAACTACGCATACCAAGGCGATGCACCAAATAATTAAACCTATCTAACGAAAGTGATTTGGTGAAAATGTCCGCCAGTTGGTAATCAGTCTTGACAAAATACAGTTCGATCGTACCCTTTTCCACGAGCTCTTTGATGAAATGGTAGCGGACAATGATGTGTCATTTAGTATACATAATATTTGTTATCAAGTTTTACTATTTATATTTTACCGACTTTACCTATTAACTAACACTAACGGGCAGTGTACCCGATCGATTGTAGGTTCTTTGGTAAGTAGGGTGTCAATCAGTAAGAGTGAGTGTTAAGACTTAAACCTATCAGTATTTTAGTTATCTATGTTAGTCTTATTTTATCCTAATTAATTGTACTTAAACCTAAACTAACGCAAAGGAGGGTTTTCAGTTTGAGTGACCGGCACGAGTTTGTGTTTAATCTAAGCTAAATGAGACAAAGAACACACACAACCAGATAAACAAATGATAAAGAAGCGGTCGAGCACTTATGTAAGGAAAATGTATTAGCCAGATTAATTAAATAAGATGTATGAATTGTTTATTTGTGCAATGATTGTATTACTTCGTTGGTGTTATATCATTCCTAAGCTAGGTGTTACTTCTCTCTAAACTCGAGATTTGTATTCTAGTTAATCCTGTCACAATTAACCTAAACTCGCATAAAACTCACACCGTTGATTATTGTGACAACCCACAATTTCAGGTCATTTTACGTCAATAAACTCAAAACTATTTACTTTGAACATTTACGTGTTTACTCTTAATTTCAACCGTTAAGTTAAATCGTGTAAACCAAAAGTCAACAATTAACGTAAATTGGCAT
Source organism: Tanacetum coccineum (assembly GCA_026074375.1). Classification (NCBI taxonomy): domain Eukaryota; kingdom Viridiplantae; phylum Streptophyta; class Magnoliopsida; order Asterales; family Asteraceae; genus Tanacetum; species Tanacetum coccineum. Next base: position 20,545 of record BQNB010025630.1, on the reverse strand, counting down.
TCAACCGTTTCATATTTGTTACGAAGATAATTTATAACTTTTCGTATTTTATTTTTATACGTTATGTAAAACGCTTACGTTTTGCGTTATGAGCTTTCGTACATGCATGTAAACTATACCACCTTTACCAATACCCATAATATTTATACCTTGTGATAGATTGAACACATATCAAACGATAAACGGATATGAAGTGATAAAAATAATCAACATGCAACGAAAATGTGAACAATCAATATAGACAAACCAAACATTAAATTATCAAAAACATAGCTAATACCTACAGGTATTAGCCCATAGTCATTGTAACAGAACACAGTATCATAGACGAACGATTAAAGTAAGGATAACGATACGCTAACCGAACGCTTATAGCGTAGTATAAAGATTACAAGAGTTTTCCTATGTAATTAAAGAACATGCAGGACCTTCTCTGCTCTTAAATTCTATTGAAACCTAATTGTTGGCTTCATATATCGTTTTGCCCATCTAGGATATAATAACATTGAATGATATAAAGCACAGCAGAAATAAACAAAAATAAGAACATCAATGTTATCATAGAATTTTTCTTTATTCATACTAATAAAACTATAAACTATTCGACTTTTTAATCAGTGATCTATGTATCTAGATAAACTAACTATTACAACCAAACTAATAAGCTAAACTATTTAGGACTCTATTAGGAGATCTAACTATGATGGATATTAACTATTCATTCCTAATACCCTCTTATATAGAGGAATATTAAGGCTTACAAATGGAAGCTAATTAATTATATAGGAAGCTTAATTAAAACTAATTAAAACCTTTCTTTATCTTTGATATTCTTTGACTTTTCAATGCCTATCTTCATGGAAATCTTCCAGCTTTTAATTATTCCATATGTAGAATACCAAAGTGTCATATTATACCCGTGTTGTTTCATTTATCTTCATTTATGCATATGTAATTTTGTAATCATCAAATCTGAGATCCCAACAATCTTCCCCTATTTGATATTACAAAACAATCTTCATGAATGAAACAATCTTCAAAGCTTCCCCTTGACTTAAGATCTTCTTGTACATGTCACCACTCATAAATAAGCTGCAAACCATGTAATCTTCTTCCCCTTTTTGTAATCATCTAATAGGGGTCTTCTCTAGATAAGCAACTTGTGAACACTTTCCCTTAAGTGGTACATGTAGATGGTTAAACATGTTAATAATAAGCTTCCCCTGAAAGTATGCTAACCATCTCTTTGAATTACGAAATCAGTTGGCTTCAAATAGTAATTATTAATGAAAATTATATAAGTGCAATAACATCAACCTCTCTTATGTGATTGTTGCCTCAGCCGACGATCTACTTGTAATCCTTGTTTGTACTTAACAAAAAGGTTACACTTGTCACATAATTGAATAAAAAGCCATTGCATCAAATGTCTTTATAATACTCTCCAAACCATAAACTTTATCATTGTTCGAGACCCAAATGCATCCAATAACCCAAAAAGTGTATGTTATCCGATATCGGCCAACGCTAGCGGTACAAACTAGATATATCGGACAAAACAAACGATACAAACTGCTTCAAAAAGCGGTACAAACCAACCAAGCTGTTAGTAACGCTTTTTCTGTCTCAAAACTGTTACAAAGAATGTCACAAAGCTGTTGCAAAGTTGTCACTGTACTGTTACTGTATTGTCGCTAAAGTGTGTACTCCTTCCTCCCATTGCCTTTTAGCGACACTTAAATTGTCACATAATCTGTTGCTAAACTGTCGCAGAACTGGGTACTCCTTCCTCCCAATCTGTTAGTGACACTTTGTTCTGTCGGTGAACCGTCGCTGCTCTGTCACTAATAGGGATGCTCCTTCCTCCCATATCAATTAGTGACACCTTTAACCATTGCTATTCTGTTACTATTCTGATTGAATTAACTTTTAACCGCAGCAGTACTAACATTTCAACAAGCAGTATTAATACTTGTATGGTCAGTACTAAGTACTCCACAACCACGTGAGCAGTATTAAACCATGAAAGAGCAGCACTAATATGAATACAGCAGCATTAAGTGAATATAAGAGCAGTATTAACTTTCATACCTCATGCTATCTTCGTCCAAAAGCAGTAGCATATTATATGGAAGTAAAATCCAATCCCTAAAACTTAGGAATTATAGCAGATACTTTTTCAATCACGACTCATGGCATCCATAATATCTTCCATAATTCACTCATCCATAACTGCTTCCATATACAAACCTGCTGTTGACCCTATCATTTAGGGTTTACTTAATAAAACAAATCACTCGTATTAATCTGCTTAATGCTATTTCCATCAATAGCAGCCACGTTCCATCAACAGCCCAATATAATCACAATTAATAGCAGTTTTAATCAACATCAGATATTCATTCATAGGATTAGGGTTTCTTCAATAGACACCTGCTGTTAGTGCAACAATAGAATCCTAATCCCAAACCTGCTATTATACACCACGTGTCTATCTGCTGCTTCTAATGAACAACAAATCAGAAAACGTACCTCTTGTTTAAACCTGCTGCTGTAGCATATCATTATTGAAACACCATGAACCAACAATAAGTAAACAATTTATAATCACAACTGTTGTTGTTGTGATCATGGCTATACATCGTTTGCTTCAACTGTTGTTGTGAAACAATATCAACTATCAATCGTGACAACAACGAAACCTTAGATACAAACAATCAACGAGATGCCTTGAAACCCTAAACTATTAACGAATCAGTCCATCACCTTATTGTAGAAATCGTTTAGGGTTTTATAATGAAGATCCAAAGGTTGCGTTGTGGTGATGAGAATCAACAATAAACAGAATTGAAATCATAACACTTTACATGATGATGATCAGAAGTATATACAAGTCATGTCCATCTCGACTAGGGTTCATCGTTGATCCAAAATCAACTCACCAAAGCTAGTAGAAACAAACACCATGGATTACAAGCATCATCAACACAAATCACCAAGCTGCCATTGATTTTAAGGTTTTGAAAAAAAAAACACTTTTCTGCAACAGTTTTATAAAAATCGTATCTTTAATTTGAGGACTCAAATCAAAGATCGCTCTGGTCAGATCGTACCTATATGTATATAGAACCTACAGTTAAAATTTTGTGACGATCCAACGGTTAACGAATGATTTATCATCGTTTTACCACGGCTGTCCAGAAAAATCCAAACTTAGAAACCATATATGAATTTTAGGTTTCTTCTTTATTCTTCGACCATAAAACCTTAAATCCTAGATATCAAGAGCATCCTGCTCTGATACAACTGTTAAAACCTAATTGTAGGCTTCATAGATCGTTTTGCCCATCTAGGATATAATAACATTGAATGATATAAAGCACAGCGGACATACCCTCCATCCTGTGACTGTTCGTGTTGGAATAAGTTCGTTGTATTTATTGGCAATCACAGTGATTCCTCCCTTCTTAGGAACCACGTAAATTGGGCTTACCCAAGGACTATCTGAAATTGAATAGATTAAATCCTGCGTCGAGAAGCTTTACAATTTCGTTTTTTACGGGGCGTCTTGGACTTTAGGATTTAATCTACGTTGAGGTTGTACGGTAGGTTTGGAATTTTCTTCCATCAAAATTTTATGAGTACAGAAAGAGGGACTAATTCCTTTAATATCAGAGATTTTCCAGGCCAGGGCTTTCTTATGTTTGGTAAGGACCTCCAATAATAATTTTTTTCCTGGTCAGATAATAATGAAGATATGATGACAGGTAATTTGCGATTATCATCAAGAAAAGCATATTCTAAGTGGGAGGGGAGTTCCTTGAGTTTTGGGGTAGGTTTTTCCTCGTCGTTAGAATTTGCAGCGAAGAGAGCAGGGTTATTACAATCTTCATGGGTTGCAGCAATATGGTCAAGGAAGGGGTTCATTAGATATTAACGTTGGTTTGGAGGAAAATTTTCTTTATATTGTTCGAGGATGGACAAGGTCTATTAATGTCCGCAGAAATGGCAGGTTTCGTTGATGGGGGAATCTCAGAGATTTTTCTATGTCGAAAAAAAAGCGGATGGTTTCTTCCCCCACACTTCGAAGGATATCTTTTTGTTAAAAACATCAATCATGGCATGTGTTGTGGCAAAAAATGGTCTCCCATAATAATAGGAATTCTATGGTCCTCTTCTATATAAAGTATTACAAAGTCTACTAGAAAAATGAAATTGTCGATCTTTACTACGACATTTTCCGCAATTCCTTTTGGGAACTGAGTGGTTTTGTTTTCAAGTTCGTATTCCCCAACATCCATTGTGGGTTTATAAATTCCTAGGTTTAAGTGTAGAAACATCAAGTATGACATAAGGCTTATGCTACTACTATAATGGCCATGGCTTTGTATTCACTTTGTCCTATTACACAGGGTATAGTGAAACCTCCTGGGTCTTTTGTATTTAGGAAGGACTTTGTTTAGAACGACTGCGGAGCAATGTTCGTTTAACGTAATTCTAGATGCTTCGCTTCCCTTTCCCTTTTTTGAAAGAAGATCTTTCATGAACTTTGCTTATTTAGGCATTTGTTCAAGGGCTTCTATAAAGGGGATATTGATGTGAAGTTGCTAAAGTTTCCCTAGGAATTTTTGGAACTGTTCTTTCTCCTTCTCGTTTTTTAATCGTCTAGGAAAAGGGATAGGTGGATTTGTGCTCTTAGTGCTATTGTGTGTTTGTTCAGGAGTTATTTTCTCTGTGGTAGGGGTGTGTTCAGTGGTCATGTTATGCAGGCCGTTGCTATCCTTAAGGGGGTTTTTTGGTGGTTGGTAGTTGAGCCCACTGCGAGTGGTAATAGCGTGAGCTAATCCTTTTGGATTTGTCTCAGTAAAGCTTGGAAGAGTACCAACCCCTCTCCTATGTATTGATTTAACAATTCGACCAAGGTTTTTTTCAATAGTTTTTAATGGAAGATGCCTTGTTTTTCTGAACGTATGTCATAGTTCCTTTTAATTCTCCAAACAAAATTCTCGCTCTTCTTTTGCATCTAGTGAGCTTCTTTAATGAAGGAGTTTAAGGTTTCTTCTAGAAAGGAATCCCTTTCATCATTAGGTGTTTCGTACTGGTGTTGCACCATTCGTACCTCCTCGTTAAGAACACTACTTTGTGTTTGAAATCATTGATATGTTTGAGCACCTTGTCAAAATCATCTTTATTGTATTCCTTGTCTTTATACCAAGAGAAAGAGTGTTTTGATAATTCGTTGATGGCCTTATTTCATGCGGCTGGTGTCATCCTTGGGATAGGTCCCTTAAAATCTGCCTTTTTCCTAGTTCTGGGGTCTAGCCCTTGGTAGAAAATTTGTAGTTATCTGTGCTCGTTGATTTTATGCTCTGGACAGTTATAAAGTAGATAGTTGAATCGTTCCTATGCTAGATGTATGGGTTCGTTACATTCTTGTCCAAAGTTTCTGATAGCGTTGGTTTGGCTGATAATTTGGGTAAGCGGGCGGTATCGGCTTAGGAAAGTGTTTTTTAGAAGGTCCCACGTCGTAATGGATCCGGCTGACAATCGGTTTATCCAAAGCTTGGCTTTTCCTTTCAATGTAAAAGGGAATGCCATTAGCATCACCTGGTCTCTTGAAACTCTAAGAGATTGGAAAAGGCTGACAATAGATGTGATATTTGATATGTGTTCGAGGGGGTTTTCGTCATTGTTTCCAAGGAATACGTTGTCCTTTAGTTCGTCAATGCATTGACCCCAGAATTCAAACTTAATATTTTCTTCAAATAAAGGTTTGACAATTCCAGGTCCGCTGTCATCTCTTACCTTAGTTAGGTATTCGTTGACAGTCGATTCTGGTTGTTCTGTATTGCTCATGTTGAAACTAATGATTCTTAGCTCCCCGGCAACGGCGCCAAAAACTTGATGCGTATTTTATTTTAAATATTAATTTATCAAGTTTTAAATTTATAAAAGTCGATCTACTTGACAACGCACTAAAGGGAAGAGAACCCGATCGTGGGTAGTATAGAATGGTACATCCGAGGTCGTCCTAAGAGCTAACTTGTAATTAGTTTTAATTTGAAATGTCACATTTTAAAAATGGGTTTTGAATTGATTTTGAAATGAATCTAAAATAACAATAAAATTAAATACTGAAAATTAAAAGGGTTTAGAGATATCAGGAGAGAAAACGTGCTAACCTAGTTACTACATTACTAACTGTTGTGATAGTTTTTCCTGTGCGAAGTTAACTATGGTTATATAGTGGTTTCTATGATTGTTAGACTTATAATAGGTTTATTAGTATATCCTATCCTTCCCGCGGTTTTCGGACTCAGTCCAAAATCGGTACAGGATGTAGGATATCCAGGTTGCAGTGGATTTATCCCCCCCTTAACTATTCCCAAAACTTATTTAATAACATATTATAGATTACTTAACCCTCCTCTGAAAGAGTTCCTGTGCTTTTTAAGTATATTGAGTGATAAGTGCGGAGACCGATTAGTTCCTACACTAGGGATGGAGTCATAGATCCTCCCTAGTAACCGATGGATCCCAAATTGACATGATAATCTAATAATGGGGCAATCAAGGTCCAAACAACCTGTACTACTAAAACCTCGGGTTACATGTTAGTCAAGGAATATCTAAACGAAACCATAATCTAAAGAAAACAAAAACATCATAACAATAGTAACTTACATAATAGGCCAACACTTTAAAGTACTTAGCCGTCATTGTACGAACACATCTAAGAAATAGGAAGTAATCATAGATTGATAGGCTCATAATTCTTACTAGTTTTTGTTTCTTGATCGCCTTAAATACAAAAAGTTAAATAATTTGTTATCTCCCGTAGTTCCAGGGTGAAATTTTTGAAGGTTGAAAGCCTTTTTCGCCTATCCAATTGGTTGTGGAGGAAGTGATGTCAGAATAGCTTGAATGCGGCCTCTATTTATAGGTATCGAACTTGTTATGGCGTAACTGATAAAAGTGTTACGCCGTAACCTTCTTACATGACATTCCATAAATAAACAATTGTTGTAGCGTAACCAGATATTATGTTACGCCATAATCTTCAAATAATTTCCATACATACGTGATCTTCATTCCATATTTGTGGATCTTCATGGTTACGGCGTAACCATAAGGGGTGTTACGCCGTAACTCTATCTTGGGTAAGATTTCCTTCCAAATACATGGTTACGGCGTAACTAGATATGGTGTTACGCCGTAAAGTTGTCCTTGTTCTTCGTACTTGCTTAATATATGTTATGGTGTAACCATTTTTGGTGTTACGCCGTAACATTCTTCATATAATTACACTTTGAGACTTTTCCCTTCTTTCTTGTCATTTTCCTGCATTTCACCTGAAAACTACAAAATGATAGAAAATATCTCGTTTTCAAGTATTAGTGAAACATTTACAGGTAATATAGGGGGTATTTTGCCAATAAAAAGTATTAAATATTTGATGTTATCAGAGATTTATGTACTTTCTAAGCTTATGATAGAATACATGCTATGACTGTGCAATTAAGTGATCACACAGAAAATGAAACACTTAGATTAGTAAGAGTATGAATGTGATTTGTTTTTCCTTTCGTGAGGTGCTCAGTTTAGAATTTTCTAGTATAAGTGATTTTAAAATTCATATATTCCTTGATAACTTGGGAGATATCTTTTTGAGAATTATTTAAAAGGTTTTACTTGAGGGAAAGTAGAAGTCAAGTGGGGGGATATTTGATAACATCAAATATTTAATACTTTTATATATCAAATACCCGAGTTTATTGCCTAACTTTATATCATTTTTATATGAATTCGGTGCTTAATTCATTTATACTTCAAATTCAGGTAATTAAAGGCATTGGAAAGGAAAAGATGCGGAAGAACGGCAAAACGGCAATACGAAGAAAATATGACAAAAACCGCATTATGGATAGATATTTAGACTTTAACGTCTCGCAGGTAGTTACGATTGTGATCAATTATTAATTACGAAGATTTGGTGCTGACGACGCATTACGACGTAATGTCCCGTAGGAGTTACGCTGTAATTAAATTATTAAGAAAATATTAATGTTGACTAAGGGTTACGGCATAACATGTCGAAGTAATTACGCCGTAACATATTTTAATACTAATTGAAGAAATGCTTCGTCAGAAGGTTTACAGCGTAACGTGGACGATGCCGTTACGCCGTAAAGTATGACTCATCATAGGGACGTATTATGAACAAAATACTATGAAGTTTCACTTTTCACCCCAAAATCCAGGGACTAAAATCGTACAAGTCCTAAAGTGCATATGTATTATAAATAGAAGAAAAATGAATTCATATCATTCATTCAAGTCTGGTGGGAGTAGCCGAAAACAAGAAAAGGGAGAAAAAGGTGTTCGACGCAGGGTATAAACCCTTCGGGGTTTGCCATGGCGTTTGACTAGGGGATCGAGAGCACTCGTCTAGCACAATTTGTAATTATACTTCAATTTTTTGTGGTCAACTTAATTATGTTAATTTGACTTATTGGATCCATCAATATGATTTTTGATGTTATGATTATTTGTTATGCTTTATTATTTGTTCATTTGCATTTAATTAATTAATTATCTTTTTGATTATTAATTTATGATTTTATTGTCTTGATTGCACCTTTATTAATTTATGTAGTATATTTTGAAATCCTTGAACTCCCTGCTAGGTTTTGATATGAGGTTGAGTGTGTACGAGGTTTGAGTGACTCGCTTAACCCTTGTACACACGATTAATTATAGGATGGCCAACACTTGTAGTTGTTCGACCTTTACCCATAAGGCGATCCCTTAGCATTAAAATCTTGGTTAGGAGTGCGAGTTAATAGGAGACAACCTGTTAGATAAAGTGTATCTCATCCTTAAAAGGAATCCTTAATCACTGTAAACTGAGAATAGGTTAATTCTCCTTGCGAGTCCATTCTACTCAGTTCACATAGGTTAGGTACATCTACAAAACTGGACCTAACAAATTTATAGCCCTTCTAAGGCTGTAACAAGACATTGCACATAAGATCATTGAATGCGATTATCCTTTCTAGTTATCTGTCACAATACCATTTCCCTTTTTGACAGCATGGCTTACCACTTAAACATCCTGCAATAATTCTACTAAAACTCAAAATGCTTTCTTTCCTGCTTTCTTAGGTAAAATAATAAACTAGTTAGACAATTAGAGACACAAACTGTTCTTTAGGTCGAAACCCGTACTTACCAATCACTACACTATACATGATAGGGTACACTACTCTTTAGTGCATAGGAATAGTCAAGGTAGTTAGAGTTTTATAAATGTAAAACCTGATGTAGTTTTTATTTAAAAGAAATTACGCATCACGGTCGGTATAAACCTATAGAACTGGCTATCTTGTAGCCCGGTCTAGTCCAGTTCCCTCTACCAGATGGAACCAGCCAGTGTAAGGTGATGGAAGCGGCTGTCTGACAGACAATCCGAATTTTAGATTGTGTGATGTCACCTATGATGTAACTATTTTCAAAAATGATTTTTCTAGTTCATAGGAGTGAGAAAGAGTTTGAAAGAAACTTTTATTAAAATTACTAAGTGTTTATATTATTCTCAAACAAAAGTGATTATATATATTTTAACCAAAATGACTAAGTTGGTTTGTAGAAAATATATCATGTATGTTTTGACGAAAGACAGGTTTGCAAAGTGGTAATGATGTAAAGTGGTAATGATGTATGATGCAAATGATGAGTATGATAAGGATGTTGAATGTATAATGATGCTAGTTGAGTTAGAAAATTATTAGTTTAAAACGAATAAACTTTATTTTCTACTTCTGATGATTTTATAATTGTCATCGACAAAACACGGATAGATCGTAAAATATAAATAAACATTTTTACGGTTTATTTGTATTTACATCTCTCCCTTTTGTTGAACTGATAAAATATTAACTTATCGGAAGTAAACTATAAAATTTATAAGTTTTAAATTGGAGTTTTTACTTCCTTCTCCCCCTTTTTGTCAAAATAAAAAGAGCTTCAAAGAAAAACTAACCAACATATGCAATGTTATAAAACAATAAATTTGATTAGGACCGATGAAAGTCATAACTCATGGTGATTTGTAACGAATCAAATGTAATGCTCCCTCTTAAAGAAAGCTCCCCCTAAATGAGGTCGTCAAGGAATCCAAATGAAATGAGAATGCTACAAAGACATGAGTTAGTAATATGTTTCAATATGAAGAGATAAACCCCCCCTAGATAGTGAGAAACCTGTATAATGATATGATTAAGTTTCATAGGAATTTAAAAGAGTAAAAAAATATCAACCCTGTTTAGACGGATCCATCCGGTTCCCTTACCAATTAGAACTGGCCTTCCTGAGAGAAGGGAACCGGCTGACCTGTATCAAAAGTCAGTTTGATTAATATTTGGCGGAAAGTAACTTATTTAAAGATTAATTTAAGTATGCTAAAATAATTAGCAAATTGATCAAATTGCTAATCTATTGATCCCAACTTAAAATCTATTCCTTAGCTTGTAAAGATTAAGTTACTTTGGATAAATCCAAAAAAACTATGGTTGAAACTTTGTTAATACTAAAGAGTATGCGAAATCTACTATTTAATACTTAGAAGAATACGAATGTAACAGTGAACTAAATGAACAATGTATGAACAATGTATAACTAAAAAGCTCCAATGTTATTATCAATAATACGAGTACTCTGTGTAGTACTAGGGTTTACAACCTTGAAGCTATATATGAAAAACATATGAATCTTGTGTATCTAACCTTAACCTAGGATCTCCTTTTATACACCAAGGAGTCCTTTACAAGATAACTACAAATCTTCTATAATTCTAAAAAGATAATTGCATATCTTTAACGAATATAAGATATACACGAATAAGTGAATACATATCACTAAACACGTCTTTATCTCTTTAGTAGTCTTAATCTTCATGCAGCAGTCTTAAGTTTAGTACTGGTAGTACTAACTGGTTAGTACTAGCAGTTGTAACTTGAGCAATACAAAATCTTTGGCTTGGCAGTACTAAGGGTAATGAGTTTAATTCCCAACAATCCTCCCCTAAACTTGTGATTTACCTCCAAATCATCAAGTTTCTTGAATTAAAACCTTGTTCTCTAAGAGGATTCTTCCAAACACTTCATCTTCTTAGTCTTTCAATTTGCATGAATATCTTCCTAAGAAGTTCACTGGACATTTCATTATCTTGTTCCACCAAGAGTTTTGCAACTAACATCTATGTAAGAACACCTCTTGACAATGGATATTCCCTTTTAACAAGCATGTAGATATCCATTCCATCCTTTGTAGATACATGATGTACTCCACATGTATCATACTGTCTCCATGTTACATCAAAAATATGTTTCTGAGACTTTCATAACTCATCATCAGCATCATGTTCAAACAACCTTTTCAACTCAACCTAAAATTCTCTTTCTTTGTCTTATGTTGGTTTAGTTGATGTGAACTTCTCTTTTACTCGACTCCACAGCTTTACTAAGTCTTCTCTATCAAATGCTTTTAGCATATCATCAAAGAATTGATATACCTCAGTATGATTACCAGATCTGATGATCTTCCAGTACTTCCTAGCTCCTTCAGTGTAAATCTCCTAATTAATTATAAGATACTTAGTTTGTAAAGCTTCAACATTTATTCCTTGCTCTAGAACTATTATCATCAATTGATGTATCCTTTCTTGTGATAGTTCTTCTTCTTCTTTATCCTTTGGTTCTTCAACTGGTTTTGAGCTTTCTCTAGTCTTTTATCTCTTTGAACTTTCTTGAACAAGTTCTTCTTCTACATCTCTTTTAGAACTTCTAGCTGCCAACTCAGGAATTACTCTTTCACTTTCACTCTTCATTGGAACAAATGTGTGTTACTTCTCATTGTAGTTTCAAACAGATTCTTGATTTCATCAAAAGAATAACTCTTCAACTGCTTCAGTGTACGACTTCCCATGTTTTTGATATATTGAGACATGTAAGTCCTCTGTTAAGCTTGTGTGAGTGGCTTGTTCCTCCTTTCTTCAGCTCTTTATGTAGCAAAATACCTCTTTCTCTCATTGATAAGCTCTTGACGCAATCTTGCTTTTTAGCTTCTAGGAGTAACATCTCTCTTTTCTTGATTATTATCAGCTTGTATGTCTTCCCATTCTACCTCAGAAAATGATCTAGCTACTTTATGTACTCTGGCAATCCTTTGCCTCTCTTCTTTATCAAACTCCTTTTGTAGTCTCACAACTGTCTTTAGACCAAGTCTTTCTTGTTCTTGTTGCCTTTTATCTTGGTCATAGCCGATTCAAACTATTCTATTATACCTTTACCTTTATCTTTTGTCTTTGCTGCACTCCTTCTGATGTACACTAAACTTTCAGTAGCAATATCATCAACAGAATCACCAGCAGTTTTAACTTCATGGTTGGCAATACTAATTTCTGCACCATCAGTAGTAACTGGTACATTAGCAGTGATAAAATCTATACTAGCAGTAGAAACACCCATCTGTACCAAAGTAATCCCCTCATCTTCATCAATTTGAGCAATTTTCCTCTCCTGTTTAGAAGGATCCTCGTGAGCCAAAATATCTGAATCTTCTTCATCTGAGAGAACCAGTCTAAGTTTTCTTCTTGACTTGCTGAGCTTATCCTTTTTCTCCAACCTCTTCACCTTCTTGATAAGCTTTGTAAAAGCAGCACCATAAACTTTCTTTGTCTATATCAAGTCTGTCTCCAAAGCTACAACTCTGTCTGATAAATTTGTAACCAAATCCATTAATTCATTGTGTTGCATTTTGCCCTTATTACCAAGTGTGTGAACTCTTGGGAAAGGTGAATCATGGGGCATGTTAGGGGTCTTATCAATGTTACCACTACCCTATCCTGCTTCTAAGCTAGTGACAGTAGTGGCAGCCCCTCCATATCTGACACCCACACCTATGGAAGCAGCCTTATCTGCTATATTGGTGTGAGGAGGAGAACTGGGCTGAGGAACCTCAGTTTCCTGTCTGATAGAACTCCTAAGTGTTGGTGAAATATGTAGTTGTGAGGTTGATGGAGCACCTGTGGGTGTGTGATGGGACTCAACTGGGACTGTTGATCCTTCACCCTGAAAAATTAGTCCCTGAACAAGCATTGTTGGAAACAATGTAATGTCCACCCTAGTATAACCCTTAGAAGCCTTCCTCATATTGCTAAAGAGTTTTTGTGTATGGGTAGGAGCAATATAAGTTCTTTTGTGAGGTAGAAGTAGTCTCTTATGCTTGTTCAAAAAGATTTGTATAAATCTTGGATACATTAAAATTTAAGTCTTACTATCCATGTTTTTCACCATTCATTAAAAATCAGTTTAGAAAAATTAAACTTCCTATTAGTAGCCAAGCAAATAATAGCAGTTGCTATATTGCTACTGAATTATTCCCAAACAGTTTTCTTAAAACTTAAAAATGAAAGATGGTATGGATCAAAAATCTCCATTGAGGGGAAAAGTGTCCCTTTTGAAAGGTCAATTTGTCAGAATTAGACACATACCCCATAAGAGCAAGTTGTTCAAAAATTTCAGTAGTAGGAAAATTACTAATACCATCAGAATCTTCTAACTTGAGATGCCTTCTAATAGATGCCTCAGTAACAGTCTTAACTTCCCATCTATTGTAGCAGTTATTTCCATTTCTCCATTAGCAAGTGTGCTTGCAGTAGCAGTTTGCCAAAACTGTTGAATAAGAGAAACATAGATAGTGGGATTTTCAGTAATAGCATACCGAATGTGACTTGTATTGAGAAAATCCATTATTTGATGAAATCCTTCACTGCCCTCTGTTTTCTGTAAGTAAGCGATCATATTGTGTGTGTTATAGAACTCCAAATTCGCCAATGTTTATTAAGAAAAGATCGATTGAGGTCTGGGTTAGGTTCGTTTATAGGAGTATGTGTGTTTG